>PVKS010018258.1:0-40461 GCA_004027875.1 Aplodontia rufa
CTTAATGTGGTTTTCATTTGCATTTCTCTGATTACTAATGATTTAGAGCACTTTCTCATGTATTCATTGGCTTTTATGGATGATGCGTTTGGTGTTGTAGCTGGCAAAACTTTGCTTAGCCCCAAGTCACAAGGTATTCTCTTTTGTTTTCTTCTAGAAATTTTTTTTTTAAAGAGAGAAGGACAGTGAGAGAGAGAGAGACAATGAATTTTTATTGAGTTCTTCACATGGCTTTCGTTGCTCTGACACTTAGTTGTATACGTGGTGCTGGGGTTTGAACCCGTGCACTCGTGCATGCCGGGCAAGCGCTGTAACCACTGAGCCACTGCTCCAGCCCCCTTCTAGACGTTTTATAGTTTGGGTTTTACATCTCAGTACGTGGTCCGTTTTGTGTTCAATTTTGGATTGCTGTTCAGCGTTTGACCCCACGTTTTTCAATTTTCTAGCCACATTTGTTAAAAAGACTGTCCTTTCTCCACTGAATTGCCATTGACCTTGTCAAAAGTCAGCTAACTGCATTTGTGAAAACTGACTTCTAGAGTCTATTTTGTTCCATTAGTATATGTTCTATGTTTGTGCCAATACCACACTGTTTTGATTACTATCATTTTATGATAAATCTTGTAATAGTGTTAGACCCCAACTTCATTTTTCTTTTTTTAGAGAAGAAGTTTGGTTTTGGATTTTTTTATATCTTCCATATCTCTACTTAACTTTTTGAACATACAGAATACAAGACTTGTACGTATATTCTACTCAATGTCCTATTGAGGTTTTCCAATTTGGCTGGAGTGAACAGAGATTGGTCCTGTGTGAGTTACCACTAATCCTTTCAGGTTAATTTTTCTCTGTCCTTGAGCAGTTTCTTCTCATGCATCTGCTGAAGCAAATTGCTGAGTACCTGAGGGAGCCTCTGCAGCTTAGGAGGTCCGTCTGAGCAGTTCTCTACTTTCTAATACTCTGTCCTACAAACTCTGGCCACCTAGTCTCCCCACACACAGCTCTGCCTCTGTATTCAGCGAGACCATCAGACCCTTCTGAGTTCCCTCCCGCTGCGTGGTGTCCTGGAAACTCTCGACGCAGTAGCTAGGTAATCAAAGTGCTTACTTCCTTTGTTTCCTTTCTGTATTAGTCAGATTTTCATTACTATGACACATGTCTTTGACAATTAACTTATAAACAGAAAAGGCTCGTTGTGGTTCACAATTTTGGTGGCTCTAGACTAGGATGTATTGGTCCCATTGTTTTGAGTCTGTGGTGGCACAATATGGTAAAGAGTTTTGCCTGGCAGAGCAAAACTTTCACATCATAGCTGGGAGAAAGAGAGAGTTAGAGACCACAATTCCCTTGGAGGGCATGTGCCTCCAGTGACCTAAGATCTCCCACTAGGCCTACCTCTTAAAAGTTTCACGTCCTCCCAATAGCACTAAGCTGTCCAAGACTCTAAAACATGAGCTTTTGGAGTACATTGCAGAACTAAACTCAAGAACTTTTATTGCCTGATGTCAAATGTCTTGAAAAACCATTGTCCTGTATACATCCTGTTTAAATTTTTTGGTTGTTTCAGGTAGACATAAAAACCAAGACCTTATTATTCCATCTTGGCCAGGAGCAGAAATCTTTTCATGACTTCCTTTTATCTGTTCATTTTTGTAAAGGATGATTGCCTTGGTGAATATGGACCAGAAGGATGGTGTATGCAGGAGACTAGTGTAGAGGCTGGTGACAAGAGATTGGCAGGTCTCCACTCAGGTATATTGATACTTTGACCCTTGATTCCTGGACCAGGAAGGGAGCTTCTTGCATAGCCACTGCCCCAACCTTGTGGCTAATGTAGATGAGTTGTGCTGGAAGGGCTCTGTATAAGGCTCTGGCTGCCTCCTCTGGGGGCACCTGGTGAACCTGCCACTCCTGAGGGCTGGTGCATGGCAAGGCTGCAGCCCAGTGTTCCCAGCACACCTCGGTAGGCTCCTGAGGCTGCAAGCACTGCCTTGGTGGCTGGCTCTGATTCCTAATGCCTGCCTCAACTTGGCTGGGACCTTGGCTGAGCTCCCTGAGCAGGACTGTTTACTGGCATCTCCAGCAAAAGTTGATGCACTCCTTTGACCCCAAGCATCCACTCCAGGATGCTTAGCCTTTCAGTGCGCACAAGACATCCCTACCAGGAGTTTCACCATGGTGGTGGTATAAGAGCAAAAGGTTAGAAACAATTTATGTCCTCCAATACCCCTCCCAGTGGAACATAATGCTGTTGATGAAGAAGCAGGAGACAGATCCAAACATGCAAAAAGGGACCAGTAATGGAGGTGTACTATCAAGTGGGAAAGACTAGGTGTAGAGAATACAACATTTGCTGTTGTGGTTGATGCTGTGCCTGGCCACACAGATCCCCTCTGCCATATAATTGGAGACATACATCCCATTCTTCCATGTCTGACTCTTTCATTCAGCACAATACTCTTCAGATTCACTTAGGTTGCTGCCCGTAACAGCTGAGTGGTATTCCCCTGTGGTTTTACCCAACCTTACCCACTCTCCTGCTGATGGCATCTAGATGGTTTTCATTACAGGAGAATTATTCACAAAGTTTCTGCTAACATTTGTGAACAAGTCTTTGTATGGATGAATTTCACTTCCAATACCCAGGAGACTATTGCTCAGACCTCTGTAAATATACTTTGAACTTTATGAGAAACTGCCAAAACTCTCCCCAACATAATTGTACTAGTTTACATTCGGAAATGCGGTTGCTCTGCACCCTCATCTACATTTTTCTTTGTCTGTTTACTTTTAGCCATTTTGGGGTCTCATGCTGGTCTTAAAGTTCTTATTAATCATCTGTGTGTCTTCTATGTGCAATATGTTTGCTCTTCTACCTAATTTTTTATTGGATGATTTGTTTTTTGTGTTTGAGTTATAGCAGTTATTTATATCTTCTGGTGATTGAAAGGGATATCAATTTTATTGATCTTTTCAAATAATCAACTTTTTTTAAGAGAGAGGGACAGTAAGAGAGAGAGAGAAAGATGGAATCAATTGTATATAGTTTTTCATGTGGTTTTCGTTGCTCTGAGACTTCATTGTGTACGTGGTGCTGGGGTTTGAACTCACATACTCGCACATGCCAGGCAAGCACCGTAACCCCTGAGCCACTGCTCCAGCCCCATGAACTTTTATTCTCATTGAGTTTCTCTGTCATTTGTTCATTTTCTATGTGATTAATATCTGTTCTTATATTTTTTAATCCCCTTTGTTCTGTTTTGAGTTTAATTTTTTCTCATTTTTCTATCTAAAGGTAGATAATTAGACATCCAAAGAGATGTTTCATCTTTGCTAATATAAGCATTGGAAACCATAAATTCTCCTTTGAACACAACTTTAACCTCATGCCACAAATTTTGATGTTTTGTTTTAATTTTCATTAGTTCAAAATATATTCTAATTTCTCTTGTGATTTCCTCTTTGATCTAAAGTATGTTGTTTTGAGGGAAAAAAGGGGGAAAGGGAGTAATCTCATGAAAACAGAAAGGAGACTAGCAGCACAGGAAGGGAAATGGGGGAGGGAGGAAGGGAAGGAAAGGGAAGGTACCAAGAGGTGAAACTGACCACAAATTGTATAGTGTGTACATTTATGAATACATAACAATGAATCCCACCAATATATCCAGAGATGGGGATTTTAGGAAAAGATTGGATCATGAGAGTTCTGATCTTACTAGTGGATTAATCCATTAACGATTGAATATACTACTGGGGGTTGGTAGAAACTACACAAGTGTAGCATGGATGGAAGAAGGAGGTTACTAGGGGCATGCCCTTGAGGACTCTATCTTGTCCCTGGCACATCTCTCTATTCCTATCTATCTATCATCTATCTATCTATATCATCTGTCTCTCTGCTTCCTGGTGGGCTGAGCAGCTATCCTCCACCATGTTTTTTTTTTTTGAAGTCAGACTCTTTTTTTTTTTTTTTTTTTTAAGGAGAGAAGTACGGAGAGAGAGAGAATCAATTTTTATTGAATTTTTCACATGGCTTTCGTTGCTCTGACACTTAGTTGTGTACACGGGTGCTGATGTTTGAACCCGTGTAGTTGTGCATGCCAGGCAAGAGCTGTAACTACCGAGCCACCGCTCCAGCTCCTCCACCATGTTTTGCACCATGATATTCTGCCTCACCTCAGGCCCAGAAACCTGGAGCCAGTCAACCATGAACTGAAACCTCTGAAATCATGAGCTAAAATCAACCTTTCCTCCTCCAAATTCTGTCACAATGATAATGGTATTTTGGTCACAATGACAAAAATCTGACGAACACAAGGCTGGAAAATATACTCCATATGATTTAAATTCTTTGAATTTATTCAGGCTTATATTGGTGAATGTTCCAAGTACACCTGAAAAAAAAACATATATTGATTTCTCCCTTCACTTCTGACATTTAGTTCCATCCAAATTCTTGTCTGCACTTTGAGTCTCTGACATGAGGGGTATCTGCGTATGGAGTCACCGTCTTCCTAAAGAATCCACTTTTATCTTTTTGAATTGATTCTTTCTCTAGTCTTCTTTGTTCATTCCTCTTGTAAACATATTTTCGTCTGACATCATTCCCTTTCAGTCCAAAGAACATCTTTTAACATTTCTAGTTGTTTACATCTGTTGCTTATGAATTCTCTCAGCCTTTCTTTATATGAAAATGTCCTTATTTTTCTTTCATCCTAAAGAGCGTTTTTGTAAACTATGGAATTCTAAACTGAAAGATTTTTTGTTTCCTTTGAGCATTTCAAAGATGTCATTTGATTTTTTTGGATGTGCCTTATTTTTGATGATAATTCAGCAGTATTTCTTCTTTAATCTTTGCAATGCTGGGTGTTGAACTAGATAGGCAAGTGCTCTACTGCTGAGCTACACCCCTAGTCCTAACTTTGTTTTATCATCATTTGAACATGATGAACCCTAGTGTGGTTTTCTTTCTATTTATTCTACTTGAGTTTCACTGAGCCTCTTGCATCTGTGGGTCTATAGTTCCTATCCACATTCAATCATTTTCTACACTATTTCTTCAAATATTATTTTTCTGGCCCTGATCTCTCTCTTTTTCTTCTTTTGGGACTTCAGTTGAACCTAAGCTGAACTGACTGATATTGTTCCACAACTCTCTGAATCTCTCTTTATATGTGTGTGTGTGCGGGGGGAGTCCTCTTTTCCCTGTATGCTTCATTTGTTATAGTTCCTTGCTTCACTGATCTTCTCTTCTTTAGGGTTCAAATTGTTATGAAACTGTATTGGTCAGATTTCCCTTATTGGGTTTTAAAACACACCTGAAATAAATAACTTATAAGAAGAAATGTTTTATTTTGGTTTCAAATGTTTCACTCCATAGTTGTTTGGCTCCGATGATTTTGAACCTGTGTCAAGGTAGACTATCATGGTGGGGAGCACACAGTGGAACAAAGCAGCTCACCTCCTGGTATCCAGGAGAGCAAGGAGAGATGGGGAAGGTGCTAGGGTCCCTGTATCCCCTTCAAGGGCCACATGCCCAGTGACCTAATTTCCTCCCTCTTGGCCCTGCCTCCCTCAGGTTCCACACTCTCTGATGGTTCCATGGGCTGGGGATCAAGCCTTAGACACATGCCTTTTGGAGGTATTTCAGCTCCAAACTATAGCAAAAATCCATGTAGAGAATTTCACTTTGCAAATATATTTTTATTAGTTTTAGCATTTCCACTTGTTTCTTTTCTATAGTTTCAATTTCTCTGCTGAAATTCTTCTTTTTCTTCACTCATTACATCTGTTCTCTATATTAAATTCATGAGCACAGTATAGCAGATTATTTAAAATCTTTGCTAACCTGTTTTATTTCTACACCTATTTATGCTGAATTTTTTTTCATTTTGTTCCTGGTTGTAGTTACCCTTTGCCCTGTTTCTTTGTGTGTCTAGTAATTTTTTATTACATTTTAGTCATCGTGAATGTCAATGTGAATGCTGAGAGGCTAGATGTTATTTTCTCTAGAGTGTTACCTGATTTTCTGACAAGGAGTTAGTTACTGGCAGAAGATCCTGATTTGGCTGAGGCTTGACTTTAGCTTTTTAAAGCTGGGTCTGGAGTATCTCCTTACACTGGCTGGTGAGAACGCCAGTGTCTCTGAGAACTATGCCACATCTAGAATCACTATTTGGCTCTCAATCACCCTGCAGTGGTTATCTGCTAAATCTTGCATAATCACACCCTATGCATTTATTTGCAGTTTAGTGTTCTGCTGAAGATTCCAAGGTCTCCTTGGGGAACTCTGGAACCTCTCTGCACTGCTTCCTCCTTCCCAGTGGCTTGCCTGCAGACTATATGTCTCAAAAGTGCAGAACTCCAGTCTGTTTCCTCTCCACATGGAGTTCTGTAGGTTTTCATCCCTGTGCCACAGTGTTCAGAAAATGGTTTCAAACATTGAATGAATATGGAATTTTCCTCTGTGTTTGTTTTCTCTTAAAATCACAGCTCTGTTTTAACCTGATGCACAGTGATTGAAAGGAGTGGCTTCACATGTATTTTGCTTAGTTTTATAGTTGCCTTTTGGATAGGACAAATCTGACACTCAGCACCCAATCATGACCACACCTAGAAGTTCAGGCTTCCTCTACTGTTCAGCTTTTGTTTGTATTATATTAATATTGAAATGCTGGTGTAAGTAAAATCACAATGCAGGCAGTGCTTACAGGCTGCCTATGCACAGCCATCCATCCATAGGCGGCTCCTCCTCTCCTCTCACTACGGGTTTGTGGTTTGGAATAAGCTAACCCTTGGTTTGCATGTGGGCTCAGTCACACCTACTAGTTCTGTGACCTTGGATAAACTATTTAATCTCTCTGATCTCCAGTTTCTCCTGGGCAAAATAAGGAGGATAATCCCTCTCTCATAAGGTATCTTTGAGAATTAGATGAAATTTCTCCTCTAAAGTGCCTATGGGGGTTCACACGATGGTGGAGGTTCCCAACAAGTGTTTTCTTCCTTTTGTTTTTCCCATTTAGTTCTGGGGCAATGAAACTTTTGTCCAGAATCTGAACTTTCCTTCCTCCCACTGCAAATCCCATATGAGGAGAATGTATTAGGGAGTTGAACAAGCATCCAGGCAACCAGTAGAGCCAAGTCCTGCAGGAAGCTGTTAGGTGTCGCCATGATGGGGTGTGGGATTCAGATCTCAATGTTACCCCTACTCTTCTGCTACCTTTGACATCTCAGTGCTCCCAAATTTTAGTTTTCTTATCATAGAAGGAAACAGTGTTCCTGGAGGATAAAATGAGAAGTTTTCCATGGAGATGCTTGGAAAGGCTGATTTTATATTATATCATCTTTTCGGGTCTCTCCCTATTGAGTCCATTTTCTCTTTGGTATCCCATGGAATAACCCTTGTAAACACTAAGCCTGCTCATACCCTGGCCCTGTTGGAACCACATCCTTTGTTCTGGTTGTCTCTGACCCAAGATTCAACATCCTCTTTTAGCTGGTCCCACATCATCTCTTGCACCTTCTTCCTCCACCTGTCCTGTGTGCCCCTGCTCCCAGCCTTCCAAATATAAACATGTATTAATGCCACTGGTTGCTTCCTGCTCTTAGGCTTGCACAAAAAATTTCATCATTCAGGAAAAAACTCTTCTCTAAAGTTCCTCCGATGAGCTATTTATTCTTCAAAACCCCACTCTGATATTCCATACTCCATTCTGACCTTCCTGATAGGCTGGCCACAATGGATCACTCTTCTCTGCCACCCTAGACCCTTCTTTTTTATGACCATTATAGCAATCTTGCTGAAAGGGAACTGTCAAAACTTTCTTTCTATTGCAAATCCATGAGAACAAGACCCAATGGCATCCATTTGCACATGCCCAGCTGGGGTTGGGTTGGTAAGGTAGAAAAAATGATCATACATGATAGAGGACTGGGTGGGTAGATGGGTGGATGGGTGGATGGATGAGCATGTGGGTGAATGGACATGTTCATGAGGGAATTAATGAATGTTTACCCTATTTGACTGCATGTCTCCTCTGAAGCATTAGCTCTTTGAAGACAGGTCCGTACCTCCTGCACTTGTATTTACACATCTAGAACTCTTCCCAAGGAACTAGTCTATGCTACTCACATCTTCACTATCTAGAAGTCCTTTGAGGACCCAGGTCTCACCCATCAGGGTTTTCTATGCATCCACCTTGACACACACACCCAGGATCTGATTCAGACCCTATAAATGACTCCCTAGAATAAAATCCCAACTCGTCACTGGGTCCACAATCCCAATAACCTTACCTCCATAAGCTCCTTCACACCCATGCTCCAGACGTCATGGGCAAAGGGGCCAGCGGAGGAAAGCTTTTCACCTCATGGATGGGTCAGGAAGCAGAGAGAGGAGAAGGTAAATGGGCCACAGGAAAGATGCACCCTTCCAGGGCATGCCTCAGTGACCACCTTCCCTAGCCACACCCTACCTGCCTACAGTTACCACCCAAGTTATTCAAAGTAGGACAGGCTGATTAGGTCACAGCTCACACAATCCAATCATTTCATTTCCAAACATTCCTGCATTAATATGGGAGCTTTGGGGGAACATCTTATATTCAAACCATAACATCACCCCTTGGGTATGCTAAGTCCAGTGCTGCTTCTGGACAGCTGAGTAGATATGTTTGGTAAAATTTCATATGGTGAATGGTGAATGGTCCCACAAGCAAAATAAGACAGTCAGGCAGGAGGTCTCCCAGCAATGTAACCCCTCTCTCCAGGGCAAAGGACACTTCCTACAGGACAAAGCTCAGAACCCAGTGATGGAGGTACCCAGGGTTCCAGGGAAAATGAGGAACAACAGGAGTTAGTTATGCTGCCAGCCATGGGGTAAGGTAGAAGGAAGGTCATGCACTTATTTGTTCATTCATTCACTAAATTTTTATTAAGCACCTACTACATACCAAGCACCTAAGAGTTAAGCAGTGAATAAGTCAGACAGGTTCCTACCTTCAGGAGCTTACTATATGTGGGGTGAATTGACAAGCAGATGAGCACATAAGAATAAAATGTCATGTCAGATTGGGGCCAGGACTGCGAAGAAAACCAGGCTGCCAGGGACTTCCAAACAGAAGAGCCAGGCATGTTAATATTGAGGTCAGGTGTTCTGGGCAGAAGAAATGGCAAGGGCAAAGGCCTGAGCAGGAATAATGAGCCTGCAGGAGTGCCTGGGTGTGAGGAATGGAGGATGGGCATGAGAGGACAGAAGTGGCCCACTGTCCATGTGACTTAAGTGTACAGTTCTCAAAAACATGAAATAGGTGTCAGGCTCAAAAGACTGGGATATGTCACATCAAAAGCCAGATTCCCACCTTCTCCTCAAAATTGGCATTGCTGGCACCACTGGACAGTCTCCCTTTCCACCTGTGCCCCTGTTGGACTGTCCACTGGGTCATCTGTCCCCTGCACCTTGCTGGCACCTACACCCAGTTTCTCTGGGAAGAGGCCCCTAATCCCCCAGCACCCTGTCCTCCAGGTCTGGGCTCAGGCCATTCCCTGAAAGGGCCTCTGCTTCCGATTTCTGCTGGCTGCCTCTCCCTGTCCTCATTCCAGCTCTGCTGTGCCAGGCACCGCCCAGGCCATTGAGTGGCAGTTCAGAATTTATGCCCGATTCACTCCTGGATGGACCCTGGCTCAGCCTGGGCAGAGAAGGTGGGAGAGGCCCCAGACAGGAGGGTACTGCATCCTTCCCTGCAGTTCACTCCCTCCACATCCTGGAGTCTGGCCTCCTGTTCTTATAGGACCCAGACCACCTGGACCCCTCACTTGCACACACCCACCCCATTGCCATACAGCCTCTAGAAATGACCCCATCGCATCCCCACATTGCATTCCCATCATCGGCCTGCAAGTCATGTTTGGTGTCCTCATCTTTCAGAAGAGGGGCTGGGATGAGACGGGCCGTTCTCTCTGGCCTGCTCTGGCCTGTCTGGGTCTCCTGTCACAGCCACTGAATGGGGGTCCAGCCTTGCCTGGCTCTGTCCTCCTCCCTCCAGGACCTAGGGGTCCAGCTTCTCCCGCACAGGTCCCCATCTGTAAAACCAGCCCCCAGGCCCCCAGGGCTGCCATCCCACAACTCAAGGGCTCAGCCACATCTTGCTATACCAAAGCGATGGCCCTGAACAGCCCCTCGTGCCCAGCGGCCAGCACCATTCATGAGCAAGCCATTAAAACCAAGCAGGACTTTATAAACTTGGGCTTAATGTTAAGTACATAAGAAAATCTCTGTAATTTCCCGCTGGGCAATGGGGATGTTGTCTGGTTCCTACAGGCCATAATTTTTGAGGAGAGAAACAGTTTCCCCCCCACAAATGATGGGAAGTCTGTAGTTACAGTTATGGCTGGTTGTTGACGTTGGGAAGCTGTGTCCGATGCCCAGAATCCCACCTACCTCAGCTAAATGGTATCTTTATGAAATTAGCAGGCCACGACTGCACTGAAAGGAGGCAAAAAAAAAAAAAAATTAACTTTCAAATTTAAGTATAATTGGAAAACTGACCTTTGGAAAATATTTTCCCACCCAAGCCCCAAGCTGAGGAAGAATGAGTGCTTTATGCAGAGGTGAGAGCGACTGTGAGGAATTAGCTGGCTTCGCTCTAGAGGTGGAAGCCATCTGTGATTGGTTGTTGGTCCCCCTGGGTGTCCTCCCATTTATAGGAAAGGCTGAAGGGCTGAGGATGCTGAGGCCATCCCTGGGCTAGGAGCACTGAGGAGCAGAGTGGACACTCTGGGCCCCGTCCTGCCCATTAGCCGGTTAGTCCAGGCTACAGCTCCATGGTAGACACACTAGTGGGCTTCAGAGGCTGGGCCTGGCCTCATGTTGCAGCCAGTGCAGAGGGGAAGTGAAGGTTGTGCTGCTGGAGTGCCCAGAGGGCAGGTGGGTGGGTGGCCCCAGGGGTCAGGCCAACTTGGGTCAAGGCCATCAGACTAGTGAAAGGCGGGAGTGAAGTGGTGCAGACAGACATCCAGCAGGAGCGTCATGTGCCAAGGGCCTGAGCCAGGAAGTGGTACTCTGGGACACAGTAGCACGGCCAGAGCCTGAAGCAGAGAAGCTGCTGGAGAAAGGAGCAGGGAGCATCTTTGCATGGCTAGGGCAGAAGAGATGAAGCGGGAGGCAGGCAGCTTTCAGGCAGAGTGGAAGCAGAGGTGCCTGTGTGGAGGGGAGAGATCAGGGCTGCACCTTGGGAGGGGGCTGAAACTCCTGAAGCCTGGGTGAGTCCAGTGGAAAATGCCCAGGGGACAGCTGACAGGGCCCCTCAGAAGGCAGCAGTGGCCTCCTGGCGCTACCATTCACAGTTCAGAAATGTCCAAGAGGGGACGTTTGGGGTGTGCCCAGGGGCAGTGGGTCGTACACCCAGTTTGGGACTGATGGGGTTTGAGGTGACTTTTAGACCTGTAGATGGAGAGGCCAAGAAGGTGTCCGTTGGTCTCTGCTACATGCAAGATGTGCCAGGTCTGCACTTGGTGCCAGGAGTGGGGCTCAGGGTAAGACAAGGCCAACTTCATTCAGAAACTAGACAAACACCTAGTCAAGCTTCAAATGCTGTTACATCTGCTCTGAACCGCAGTTTCCTCTTCTATAAAATGGTACCGTAACAGGGGAGGAAGAAACAATAAGTAGTCAATTTGGGGACCTCTGAGTCCCCCTTTATTGCTCAAGAAGTGAGGCACCTGCCCACTACTGGCAGTCCACACTGATTATCCTGGCATTCTGTCTAACCCACCCCATGCAGCTATTTCCCATATAATGGAGGCAGAGGATGGGTCTCCAGCACCTCAGCTCACATAGACTGGTGCCAGGTCCTTCTCACCCTGAGTGGCCTGTCCCCTGCTGCTGGCTGTGATTTGGGCCTTTCAGCCCACCTGAGACTTATCTGGCCTGGTTGAGCACAAACACAGCCCAAGGACTGCAATTAGCCCCCAACTGTGTAAAGAATCAGGAACATGGTGGAGGGTCTGTCCCCGAGGCTGGAGAGCAGGCGGCCAGCCTTCAAGTCCACGCTGGATCTAGACCCTGGTCTCTGAGGTTATTTTCAAGTCCTACAGTGATGCTGGAACTAGTCTGAGTCATTTGTACCACTACACAGCTGGCTCCACACTGCTTCTCCACCTGCTGTAGAATCTGCTGCGTGTCTTCACCACCCTGTGAGGGAAGGGTGTGTGATCAGCTCTGTTTTCTGTTGAGGAGCCCAAAGGGCAAAAGAACCCATTTGTGCCAGCAGAGTAAGGGGCAGAACAGATCCCGGCTGCACGGCTAGAGCTGCACGGCTAGAGCTGCACAGTTAAGGTCAGTGCAGCTCTCAGAGCCCCTGGGGTGGGGGAGGGGCTGGTCTCACCAACCCCTACGGGGACCTTGGCTTCCTGCAAGGGGGAGGTGCACACAACTCCAACAGCAGCATCTTTGTGGCTTCAAATGGTTTGTTTGCCAAGCTTCTGGGACTGGAGGCCGGGAGCAGGTGGCAGGAGCTGAGGTTCCAGAGCAGGGAGTTTGGCCTTTTTGCTGGCCCTCTCAGGGTCCTCTCTTCAGATTCCCAAACGCTGGTTGACCGAGCTAACGATACAGCCCTGCTGGTGCTGGTGAGCCTGGGTACAACAGTAGCCTAATGCCACCTGCATGCCAGGAACTATTGGCACCCTCCTCATAGCCCCCCATGAGGTAAGTACTGTCACACCTTGCTTACAGCTGGGGAAACTGAGGCATGCTGTGTTAGGTCAGAAGCAAAGGCTCTGTCTCCAAGCCTGGGAAGCTACGAGAAGAGGAGCTCCTGGACAGATTTCTCAGGTCTGTCCTCCTCAGATGACCGTGTTCACTAATTACCAGTCACTAATTACTGCTTAGGCAGTTTCCATAATTGACTCAAGAAAAGATTCGATCAGCCAAACTGTGAGCAGAAACACCCTTAAGGAGAAAAGCCACAGGCCTGTGTTCAGGGACCAAAAACCAATGGAAATAAACCACACGGCCTCTGGGGCCCACGAATATTTGGGTCCGGTCCACACCACCCCCGTCCCACAGAAAGGGAAACTGAGGCCAGGCCAGGCCAGGTGACAGGGGCCTGCTCACCCAGAAAGAACACGAGTAGAAGGGAAGTAGCGTGGGTGCCCTTGAGCTCCACGAAGACGTTGGAAGCCTGGAAACCCATGGGGGTGCACGCTGGACAGCCCTCCCAAAGACAAGCACGGTTCCTTGAAGCTAATTGCTTTAGTTTGAGGTAATATTCGTCACAGAAACACCAGCAGTCACCTTTGGTCTTGGCAAATTCTCCCCTCAATCACATAACGTAAACAGCGATAAACGAGGGCTTTTTAAGGCTTTCTTCATAATGCGTTACACATGCATTTGTTACTGAATCTGCGTGTGCTCCAAGCCCTGAAACCTGAGCTCCGCGGGGAGGTGAGCGGGCTGGGCCGCCTGCGGTGGGGTCAGGGTCCCCGGGAAACACCCGCCTGCCGGCCCCTCCCCCATCCCATCGGTGTCCGTCTCCCTTTGTCTTTCCTTCTCTCTCTTCTCTCCCTTCTTTTCTTCCTCTCTTCCACCGTCTGGACCATTTGTCTTTCTTTCACTTTGTTATCTTGGCCTTGGTCTCTGTGTGTCTCTGATTTGCTCTGTATTTCTCTTCATATCTGTGTCTGTTGCTGCCTCTGTATGTATCTCTCCCTGCTTCTCCATCTTTCTGTTTCCCTCTCTGTGTCTCTCTACCTCTCTGTCTTTCTCCATCTCTTGGTCCCTTTCTCTGTCTGTCTGTCTCCCTCTCTCTCTCTCTCTCACTTTCTCTGTTTCTGTGTCTCTCTGTATCTGTCTGTCTTTCTCTGTCTCCTTGTCTATGTCTGGGTCTCTCTGTCGCTTTCTTTCTCTGCCTGTTTCTGTCTCTTGATCTCTCTCTGTCTCTCTCTGTCCCTGATTCTGTGCCCCCCCCCCCCTGGCTGTTTCTGTGTCCCTCTGTATCTGTCTTTCTGTTTCTCTCTGTTTATGTCTGTGTCTTTTTGTCCCTTTCTCTCTCTGCCTTTCTCTCTCTGTTTCTGCCTCTTGGTCTCTCTGTCCCTCTCTGTCTCTGACTCTGCATCTCATCCTCCAACTCGCCTCACACATGCCAGGCAAAGGTCTGGCCCCAATTCCTGTCGCAGCGCCTGGGAGTCCAATGGGGCTTGGACATGGTCCTTCCCAACCTGGGGGTGTCCGGCAGTAGGGAATGAACAAAGTATATGGGGACACAAGAAGGAGCACGCGGCGTGGGAAAGTCAAGGCGGACTATGTGGCAATGGTGTCACTGGAGCAACAGGATCTGGCCACATGGGAACACCCACCAGGAGCATTGGTTCCAGGCCAGGCAGAGAGTCCCTGTGAGCACAGGGGCAGGTGGCCAGGAGGGTAGTGAGGGTGTGGTGGAGCAAGGCCTGGCTCAGACCCTTGAGTTTGGGCAGCCTCGTTTATTGCTGGAGATGGAGAGATAGGGAGGGGCAGAGAGAGGTGGCTAGGTCAGGGGGCAGGAGTCAAGCATTTTGTGGTCCTGGAACCAGGTCCCAGGCCAGGCCAGGTCACCCATGACCCTCGCATGAGTGCTTTCAACTCCAGGCCTTGTTGCCCCTGCCCTGAAAGGGGGCGCTCCTGTGGTTGGCCCTGGCCAACTGGGAAGGTGGTAGAGACCAGGGCAGCCTTGCTTTCCTTGGTTCCAAAAGCACAAGCAGGGCCAGTGCTGGTGACCTGCGTGTAGCCATCTCCTCCCTGCACTTTAGTGTCTGTGAGATGGTGGAGTGAGTGCTGTGACCCACTGGACTAAGGAGGACATCGAGGCACAGAGGCAGAGCCCTGTTGTCCCCCTGACCCTGGTGGGCCTTCTTTTCAGTCCCTCCCCTGCCCCCTGAGGGGGGCCCCAAGGCCATGTCTTATCTGTCCTGCCCTGGGGGCACTGTCTGGGGTGAGAACCATTGTCCCCTGCCCTCATTTCTCAAACTCTTGTCCAGGCCTGCAGGACACAGAGGAGCTGGGGGAGGGGCACTGCAGGGGAGTTGGATGCTGGGGCAGGGCCAGTCCCACCTGGGGAGGGGAAGGAGGGGGGTATGTGGTCTGTGGAGAGATGGAGCAGGCCTGGAGGGCAGGGGAGCCGGAGGCCACTTCATCTGGATGGAGCAGGAGCCCTGAGCAATGTGGTCAGAGACACAGCAGGTGTCTGCCCCTGAACTTCTCCTGGGTCCCCTGGGTACCCTAGCCCCTCAGGGAAGACACTCCCCACTTGCCGGGATCTGGAATTCAAAGCTAGGTTCTTATGGAGACCTTTCTGGGCCCCTGGCCACAGCTGTAAACAGCAGTCTCACTTAGCCCCTGTGGCCCAGCCCAGGCTGCTCCAGGAAGAGGGTTGCTCAAATATCAAGAAAATGAAAATGAGGCGATTTAACGTAAAAGGCCTTCAGCACTCACTTGAGTGAGCTGGAGGCAGAGCTGAAAGTGATTTCTTGAGGGTCTTGCCCCAGAATTGGTCCCTCCCTAGGAGCACCAGCAGACCCTGGGAGCCACCTCCCCATAACTTCCCTGATTCCCTGAGTCTCCCTAAGCCCAGCAAGGACAGTCCCGCAGTGGCAATCCTCCCTCCCACAGACCACTTCCCCAGGAGCATCTCCACCTGACCTCTGACCTTCTGCCTCTCCTATTGGGCATTCATCCCCCTGCACCTCACGATGAGGGTGTTTGAGGTGCATCTCCTCAACCCCTCAAGTAAGCCTGAGACTGCAGCTCACATCTGAAATGAATCCATACGGTTAGCACCTCTTGCTTGGGTCTGCCCTGAGAAGTCTCTGTCCCCCGGCAGTAGAAAGAGGAGCCCAGGGATCTCCTCAGGCACCTGTGGATGGAATGTCTGAAGAACTCACCATCCTTCCACCCTAAATGGAACCATGGGGGTTAAGAGGATCAGGTAGGCAAATAGCTCTCACTAAACCAAGCCCTGGCACCAGCCCTCTGGGGCTGTGTAGCCCCTTGCATTTGTCCCCACAGGAGCTCAGTTTCTCATTTGTAAGATGGTGATAATTTCAACCCAGGCCTGCCAGGAGATGAAGGTGATAGCTCCACCTTGGTGAGCCACTGCAGGAGGGGATGGGGAAGAAGAAGGTGAAAGTGATTAGTATGCATGTGTGTTCATGTATGCTTGTGTTGTGCCTGCTTGGACAGATATATATGTGCATGTGCATATGCGCTGTGTATGTCTTATTACATGCACATGCATGAATGTAGTTTGTGCAAATGCGCATGTGCATCTGGGTAGGAATCTGTATATTGTGTATGTATGTAGGTTGTGCAAGTATGAATGTGTGTAAGTGTATGGGTGTATGTATGTGGGTATGTGTTTATGTGTTCATTTATACGTGTGTTATTTTCTATGTGTGTATGTTTGTGAATGGGTATGTGATGCTGATATATTGTATATCTGTACATGCATGAGTGTATTGTGTATTGTGATCATGTAGGTGCAAATGTGTATGCATGTGTATATGTGTGAGCTTTGTGTGGTGTGATGTGTGTATGCATATGTATATTTGTAGGTGTGCATGTCTGCATGCATATGTGTGTACATGCATGTGCGTGTGTTTGTATATATTAGGCATGAGTGTGATGCATGTTTATGTGTGTGTGATGCATGTTTATATGCATGTATGTGATGCATGTGTCTATATTCCATGCTTTATCACACCAGTCTTATGAGTTTTCATTTCCAGACCTAAATCTGCCTTCAAACTGCACCTGAGACTTGGCTGCCAGTTGCCCAGAACAAAGCCACTCTGAATTCTTTGCATAGGTTTCTCATTCTGAACTGGCCAGGATGGCAAAGGCCTCTCTATTACATTTGAGTGTTGTCATTTCATGCAAAGGGGTAAAGAGGAGGCTGTGACTACAGCCTTGGTGGAACCAGAGGGAGTGGATGGTAACATTCACAAGGCACACTGCTTAAAGGGTCAGGTGACAGTAAGAAGCAAAGATGAATTTGAAAAGCAAAGGGCTGAACTGGGCATGGTGGCACACACCTATAATCCCAGCTGCTCGGGAGGCTGAGGCAGGAGGATCACAAATTTGAAGCCAAATTTAGCAACTTAGTATGACTTTTGTCTCCAAGAAAAATTAGAAGGAAAGAAGGAAGAGAGAGACGGAGGGAAGGAAGGAAGAGAGGGAAGGCAGGCAGGCATGCGCACACACTCCACCAAACACACACTCACACACACCATCCATACCACACTAGGCCCCACAGTACTGACTCCTATGATGCAAGGAAGGAAGGAAGGAAGACAAACTGGGGATTTAACTAAGTGGTGAGGCCCTGGGTTCAATCCATAATACTACAAACAAACAAAAACAAAGGGCTAAGAAGAAAAAGTAAACAAACAAAACTCAAATTGAAAACTCAGAGGCACAAAACATTATGTGCTCAGGAAATGAATTTCCAGACAAAAGGAAACTCCAAACACATCAGGATAGGGCTTCTGAGGTGGGGGATTTGAAAACCATGGAATGAGTCAAAAATAGCCCTCATAGGGGGACCAGCCAGCCAGTGGGCATGTGACCCAGATGAAGATAACAACCACAACTTCATGCACAAAAGACACCATGCTGTCAAAGTGGGTGTGAGGATGTCACAATGACAAATTTTCTGGGGTGTCTAGTAGTTTCCACTGAAACATGCAGGGGGATTGCCGCCAATTTCTAGAGGCTGAGTCCCCTGCCCAGTGTCACTCTCGGCTACTCTGAGTGAGCCCACAGGCCTCTGAGCCTCTCTGAGCCAGCTTGGCGTGGACACTGAGACCAGAGAGCAGGTGTGACCCAGCAGCAGGTGTCAGGTGTGGGGTTTCACTCCCAGTCAGGCTAGAAGGCCTTTCCTGCTGTGGTCCCAGCCTCTCCTGGCCTCTGGCAGGATGATTCCTTTCCTGGTTTTACTTTTCCCCTCCCTTAGGTATCTGCTCCTCCAGCAAAGCCTCCCTCAGTCCCTGCCTCCAGCTTACGTAGATGACTTGGTGCTTCTGGAATCCACAGAGTTCCCTCTTTCCAGCCTGGGTGTATGCAATTATCCCTCTCTGCCTCCTGCCAACTTCTCTGGAATGAGGCAATGAGTCACGTCTGTGCCCAGTACCCAGCTGAGTTGCAGGAGCTCATGGGGCAAATGTGGGCTTGTCCTAATGACTTTTGTTTATTGGTCAAACACACAGAGACCTTCCATGTTCTGGAACGTAGCAGAGCTGTGGAGTCCCACCACACTCGGCCTCCTGCACATCTATCCCTGCGCCCAGAAGGAACTTCCTGCCCAGACCAGCCCTGGGGTCTTCTTGGTGGGTGGGTGGGTGGGGGTGGGGAGTGGACAAGGAATACCCAGGAATTCACACTGCAGGCCTCATCAGTCCTTGGTCAGTGACCATCAGCCGGGGGCCTGGACAATCCTTGCCTCACATGGGGACAGCTATAGAGGACCACCATCCTGTGACCAGGACACCCTGCGTCAGGAGGTGGCATGCATATTGCCTGACTTCATACGTCTGCCTTTCCTGCTCTCCCCTCGGTTCAGGCTCTGCTTCTGGGATTTGTGGCTGAAATTCATCCTAGCAAGCGTGCTCTGGAGTTGGGGCTCCTCGCTGGATAGAGGGCAGAGAGACTACAGTATTGGCACTAGGAGGAGTGGCAGAAAACTGTCTGCTGCTGAGAAGCCACTGCTACGACTGCCTGCAGGAATCTTTGAGCCCTGGGCCTGGCATGCAAGAACGGAACGTGCGTGATGAGAAGGGTTGGGCGTGGCTGGATGGCCTGCAGAGGGACATGGTAGGCTTGGTCAAGAAATCAGAGGCAGGAGCAGAGGTCTCAGGACAGGCTGCAAAGGCTACTGCTGCCCTGTGGCTGGGCCAATGGCTGAGAAGCACCTCGAGCAACTGAGCTGCAAACAAGCCTGAGTCCCACCTCAGTCGGGCCTCCAAGGGCAGGAGTGGGCCCCTGAGACTCGATCTGTTAGTCCTTGTTGCTGCTATAACAGACGACCAGACTGAGCAGCTCCATGCAGCACAGACACATCCTCCCACGTTCTGTGGGGCAGCAGGGTGGGATTCTGACACAGCATGGCTCAACTGGGCCCTCCAATTAGGGTCTCGCAAGGTTCAAATTAAGGTACTGGCCAGCCTGTGCTCCCCGCTCCGGAGGATCTCAGGATGAATCTGCTTCCAAAGTCATTCAAGTTGTCACTCACTAGCGTTTCTGGGAGGTGGTAGCACTGAGGTCCACTTCTTGCTGGCCATCAACTGGATTCTCTTTGCTCCCTAAGGAAGGTGCCCATGGTCCTTATGGCTCCCTCAACAATGAAAATCTGAGTCCCTCTTGGGCTTCAGATCCCTCTGACGTCCTCTTCTGACACATCCCTGATACCTTTTTGCTTTTAAGGGTTCAAGTGACTAGATAAAACCCAACTATACAATCTAAGAAAATCTCCTTAGTTAATATCCATAACCTAAATTCCATCTGCACACTCCCTTTTGCCATGAAAGGCATCACTGTCACAGGATTCAGAGGCTAGATGCAGAATTCTGCAGAGGTTATGATATTCTGCAGATTGCATCCCGGATAAGGATGTCTTGGTGGATGTGCCCAATCACATTGAAGCCCCAGATTTCCCTGGAAGAGATGTGAGACAGCCTCTGCTGGCCTGGGTACCATGTGGATATCTCCCCTGCAGTGAATGCCCTTCTCAAGACCCTCTCCCCATTTTCCTCTTGGCTAGCAAATAAAAAATGAGGGTTGAGTCAGAGTGTGACACTGTCCTACTAAGGAGGAAAGGATCACAAAAGATGTGGGACTTTTGGCTATCCTGATTCATCATGAACCTAGAGAATTTACTTTACTGGGTCTTGAGGAGGCTGCCCTGGGAGCCAGGTCACAAGAGAAGGATGAAAACGGAGAGTTTGTTCATACCAGGGTATTCGTGTATGGCTTAGGATTTATCCCCATTACAGACTGGATGTTTGTGACTCCCGCAATTCACATGTTGAAGTCCCAATCCTCAATGTAATGGTACATTCACCTCCCTTATCCACAGGGGATACATTCAAAGACCCTCCATGAATACCTGAAACTGCAAACAATACCAAACCCTGTATAGACTATGATTGCTGAATTTGATAATCAAGACAATTATTAAGTGAATAATAAGTGATAAAGTGTATACTGGCGACATGGATATGCTGTACAAAGAAACAGTTCACATCCCCAAGAGGGATGAAGTGGAATGACACAAGATTTCATCACACTACCCAGAATAGTGTGCAATTTAAAACATGAATTGTGGGCTGGAGCGGTGGCTCTGTGGTTATGGAGCTTGCCTGGCATGCGCAAGTACACAGGTTCAAACCCCAGCACTACACACACAACTAAGTGTCAGAGCAACGAAAGCCATGTGAAAAACTCAATAAAAATTGATTCTCTCTGTCTCTCTCTCACACACACACACACACTGTCCTTTTATAAAAATAAATAAAACATGAATTTTTTGTTTCTAGAATTTTCCATTTAATATTCTGGACCACAGTTAATCATGGGTAATTCAAACAGGAAACCATATTGACAGACGGAAAATTTGGGAGGTAATTTGATTTAGAGATCATGAGAGTGGTCGTGGTCATGTTAGTACCCTTGAAAGGAGAAGAAACCAGTACCTATCTCCAAACACATGCGCCGAGGAAAGATCACATGAGAAAAAAGGCTGCCTGCAAGGCAGGAAGACAGCTCTTGCCAGATACTCCGTCTGCCTGTGATCTCAGTCTCCTCAGCCTCCAGAGCTGAGAGGAATACATGCCTGTTTTTAAGCCCTCCTATCAATGGTATTTTGCTGTAGGAGTCAAGATGACCAAGGTATCTCCAGGTACTACTCTGACAAATGATGAGGTGGGATTAAGTATTCAAAGAAGTTGATGTCCTGGAATTGGTCTTTACTAAGTCTCAAGATCCTTTGGCTCAGTCTTTCCTCAGGGAGAATGGAGAGGATGTTTCTTCACTGAAACCATGCAACAAAATTTTTTTGATAGTCTATATATAACTGATGCAAGGGATCCCTGCTATGACACTGAGCTGCCTAGTGCCAATTAAGATCAGAGCAATGTTTACTAGACTACTATACTGCTAGCAAAAAAAGATGGGACATCAACAAAGTAGGATTTGACATAATATGTATTTGAATATATATATATTCAAAAGAGACCAAGAATGGTTGAACAGAGCTGGGCACTGTGGCTCATACCTGTAATCCCAGCCACTCAGGAGGCTGAGGCGGGAGGATCATGGGTTAAAAGCCAGCCTCAGCAAAAAAGTGAGGCCCTAAGCAACTTAGCAAGATCCTGTCTCTACATAAAATATAAAAAAAGGGCTGGGGATGTGTCTCCATGTTTGAGCGCCCTTAGGTTTAAGCTCCAGTACAAAAACAAAAAGGAATAGATGAATGGAGTAATGTCAGAAAAATGGTTGAGGTAGCAGCTACTTTCCTTTTCTTTGAAGACTTTGGCATTCAAGGAACTCTCTGTCAAAATATTAGAAGAATATGGGGTAAAGAAATAAAGAGTTTAGTGATCATACATAGAATAAAGTCTTTGCAAAAATGCTTTTGGAAAGTCCGTTTTAAAATGTCCAGGGAGGGATGAGGAGGGAGAGGGCTCGGGGATCAACAATGCAGCTTACTCTTTACTCCCCCAAGAAGCCAAATAATACTTATGCCATCATTTAATTCTGGAAAATGCACACTCATAGTCAGAAAGATGATAGATAGATGACAGATAGATGATAGATAGATATGATACAATAGACATTTATATCTGTTGTAGGAAGGAAAATAGACGAGTCAAGAGACTGGGTTGTCAGATGCCCCTCACTCGATGAGTGGATACAAAAACTTTGATACTTATATACAATGGAATTCTACTCAGCCATTAGAGAAGACGATATTATGGCTTTTTCAGCCAAATGGATGGAGATGGAAAGAATTATGCTCAGTGAAGTATCCCAATCTCAGAGACTCAAGGGCCCAATGGTATCTCTCATCTGTGGAAGCTAGAATACATGGGGAAGCAGTAGGTTAGATGGCTAAGCTAACAATGACTTCAAATTGCATGATTCTCAATGCAATAGGGGGATGGCTCCCTAGGTTACTTGGAGGTGTAAGGAGGGGGACGGGGGGAGAGTGTAGGAAGAACCCCTAGGAGACTGGGGAATGGGAATATGGGGGAACCATCTCAGAAGCAGATGTCATTCCTCCACGAGATACCCATTTAATGCAGGAGTTCTTCTGGGGGAAACAGCAATAGGGGAAACCCAAGCTGGGCATCCATGATTTGGCATTAGCCCTGGATAACTAAGTATATATACATTGGTTATTGATGGTTTGATAATGTTTCCCCCTCAATTATATTTCTATATACATCTAATAAAAAAAGAAAAAAAGAGACTGGGTTGTGGGTAATATGGGGGTGATTCTACATTAGGATCAGAAGCATATCATGTTATTACTACATATGCATTTATGATTATACAATAACACAACTTCTCAATAAAATGTCTTTTAAAATGCTCAACAGCTTTAAAGAATAAAGAAGTAAATACTGGGGAAGAGTGAGAATATGGCCTTATAATTCTCACATTGTAATGTTCAACAACAACAACAAAAAAAATCACAAGGCATACAGAAACACAGAGGCGGGGTGGGGTGGCCCATTCAAAGGGAAGAATTAATTGACAAAATCTGTCCCTAGAGGCTGGAGTGGTGGCTCAGCAGTATCATGCTTTCCTGGTAAGCACGAGGACCTGGGTTCAAACCCCAGCACCACATACACAACTAAGTGTCAGAGCAATAAAAACTCCATGAAAAACTAAATAAAATTGATTCCATCCCCCCTCCCCTTATTAAAAGAAAGGAAGAAAAGCTGTCCCTAAAGAAGTCCAGACTTTGGACTTAACTAAACAAAAAACTAGAACAACTATCCTGGCCATGCTCAAAGAGCTGAAGAACAACAGGGCCAAAGAACGAAGCAAAATCACAGGGGGAAATGTATGAGGATATCAATAAAGAGATGGGAATTATAGAAAGGAATCAAAGAAAAATTTATAAAGCTAAAAAGTAGAACCAAAATGGAAAAAAAATCACTAGGAAAGGTTAAACAGCAAGTTTGAGCAGGAAAAAGAGTCCGCAAACTTGAAGATAGGATGATTTAAATTATTGAGTCTGACTAACACAGTGGGGAAAAAAAATAATAAAGTGAAAATAGCAAACAAGCCAATCCGTACATAAGGAGAGTCTCAAAATGGGAAGGGGGAGAGAGAGATTATTCAAAGAAAAACTAGCAAAAAATTTCACAAATGTGATGAAACACATGAATATACAAGTCCAAAAAGCTCATCAAACTCCAAGTAGGACAAACTAAAAATAATCCATAATGAGACATTAATAAGAGAATCTTGAAAGCAGCAAAGAGAAGTGATTCATCACACACAAATGATTTCTGATAAGATTAATGGCTGGTTTCTCCTCAGAACTCTTGTGCACCAGGAGGCAGTGAACTGACAAATTTAAAGTGCTGAAAAAATAAAACCATCAACCAATAATTCTGTATCCAGCAATGCAATTCTTTAAAAATAAAAGCAATATTAAAACGCTCTCAAATAAAACAAAACTGAGATAATGAAAGAAATTACCTTTAGACATGCAATTCCCCAGTCAAAATGCAGAGATTAACTGACGGGATTAAAACAAAATAAAACAAAATGAATTTTAAGATCCAACTATAAGCTACCTAAAAGAGATTCACTTTAGATCCAAAGTCTGAAATAAGTTAAAAGTGTAAGAATAGGGGCTGGAGCGGTGGCTTGGTGGTTACAGCACTTGCCTGGCATGCATGAGTATGCAAGTTCAAACCCCAGCACCATGTACACAACGAAGTCTCGGAGCAACAGAAGCCATGTGAAAAACTAAATAAAAATTGTTTTTTAAAAAAAGTGTAAGAATAGAAAAAAAATATATTCCGTTCAAATGGCAACCAAAAGAAAGTAGCAGTGGCTATACTAATATCAGACTAAACATATTTTAAGTTAAACATGATTAAGAGAAACAGAGCAGGGTGATATATGTCAATAAAAGGGTCAAATCATCAAGAGGATATAGTATGTAGAAATACATGCAAACAAAGTAACAGAGTCCATAAACAAAAGAAATTATGTCATATTTGAAGAAAGAAATAGACAGTTCTGTGTTAATAGTTGGATTCTTCAACACCCCATGTTCAACAATGCATAGAATATATGGACAAGAAGATTGGTAAGGAAATAGAGGACTCAAACACTCTAAGTCAAAGAGTCCTAATAATCATGTGTAAAGCACTCTACCTAACAGTAGAATACATATTTTTCTTAGATGCACATAGAATATTCTCCAGGAGAGACCCTTTGCTGGAATAGAAAACAAGTCTCAATAGATTTAAAAAGATAAATATGCAAAGAATTTTCCCTGACCACAATGAAATGAAGCTAAAAATTAATAACAAAAAGAAATTTGTGAAAATTAGATAACTGCTATCATCTGGTCATAAGGCATCCCCCAAAAAACCTCATGCAAGACAATGCAGAAATGTTCAGAGGTGAAATGATTAGAGAGTAGTGACCTAATCCATGGATTAATCTATTTCATGAATTAATAATTTAAATGGATTATTGTGGTAACTATAAGAAGATGGGGCATGGTTGGAAGAAGTAAGTCACTGGGGACGTGCCCTTAAGGATAATATTTTGTCTTTGTACTCTCCTCCTCTCCGTCCCCCGCCTCCCATTTTTCCCTTCCTCCCTCTCTTTCTCTGTCCATCTCTCAATTCCTGGCTCCCATGAGCTGACCTGAGCAAATTGATGTTCTGCTTCAGCTTTGGCTCAGAGCAATGGAGTCGGCCAACCATGAACTGACACCTCTGAAACTGTGAATCCAATATAAACTTTTCCTCCTGTGAGTTGTTCTTGCCAGGTATTTTGTTCACAACAACAAAAAGCTGACTAATACATCAGCACATTCTTGAGAACAGTCCATAGGTCATGAAAAAAAGTAAGAACTCAGAAAAGACTTAGAATCAGATAAAAAAGAAAATAAAATACACCAGTACTTATAGGATGCAGTGAATGACTATATTTGAAGATAGGGCCTTTCAGGATGTCATTAAGGATAAATGGGATCATAAGGATGGTGCCCTAACCTGATAGAACCTGTGTCCTTATAAGAAGAAGAAACACCAAATTTCCATACACCCTTCCCCACAGCGCAAAGTAGAAAGACAATGTGAAGACACACAGCAAAAAGACAACTGTCTACAAGTCAGGAAAAGACCTGTACCAGAAACTGAACTTAAAGGACCTCTAGTCTCCAGAATTGTGAGAAAATAAATATCTGTTGTTTAAACCACCCAAGCTATGGTACTTTCTTGTGCCAGCCTGAGCAGGTCAATTCATTAGTTCTTTGAAAAGTTCAACAAAATTGAACACAACTTTAGGTAGACTGACAAAGAAAAGGAGAGAGTCAATTTACATAACAAGATAAAAATGAAAGTGAGGACATTACTACTGATCCTATGGAAATAAGAAAAGGATATATGAGAATACCATGAACACTTCTGCACCAGAAAAATCAGAACACCTAGACATAATGGACAAATTCCTAGAAAGACCCAAATTACCAAAACTGATGCATGAAGAAATAGAAAATCTGAACAGACCTTTAATTATTAAGAGTAAAATCAGTAATCAAAAACCTTCCAACAAAGAAAAAACATAGCCATATGACTTCAGTTGTGAATTCTAAAAATCATTTAAAGTTCTAACACCAAAGCTTGTCAATTTCTTCCAAAAAGAGAAAGAAGAGGGAAGAATCCCAAACCTCTTTAATAAGATCAGCATTATCCTGACACCAAAGACATCATAGGAAAATGACAAACTTTTTGAATATAAAAATCCTCAACAAAGTAATAGCAAACTGAATCCAACAACATATTTAAAATATTATACACAATGAACATCGGAACTTATTCCAGGAAGACAAATGAGTCCAACTTAAAAAGATCAATCAATGAAATACATGTCATTAATACAATGAAGATTAGATAGGAGGAATGAGTGCAAGAAATCTATTTACATCATAGTGATAGAGTTAATAACAATATAGTATAAACTTGAAAGTTACTGAGTATAGATTTTAAGTGTTATCACCACACACATACAGAAAAAGTATGTAAGGTAATTCATATGTAAAATATTTTGGGTAGCCCTTCCACAATGTACATGTGTATATTATTTATATATGTGTATGTATGATATATATGTATGTATGTAATATATAAACATATATATTATGTATAATGTATATACAGATATTTACCATACATATATATGTATGTATATGTATATGTATTTTATATATTTTAAATATGAATAATTGAATAAAAAAATTAAAAACAACTGAACTTAGGAAAAAACTTATCTCAATTGACACAGAAAAGGCATATGGTGGGGCTGGAGTGTTGGCTCAGCAGTTATCGTTCTTGCCTGGCATGCACAAGGACATGGGTTCGAACCCCAGCACCACATACACAATGAAGTGTTGGAGCAATGAAGGTCACATGAAAAAAACTAAATAAAATTGATTCTCTCTTTCTCACTTTCACTGTCCTTCTCTCTTAAAACAAAAGCATTTGGCAAAATCCAACACTCTTTCATGATTAAAAACAATAATAAAAATAGAAGGTAATGTATTAAACCTGATAGAGGGAATTTATGAAAAACCCACAGCTAACTACATAATCAATGTGAAAAAGATAAAATGTTCCTCTTAGAGCAAAAACAAGACAAGGATGCCTGTTTTTCACAGCTACCATTTGATCAGTAGTTTTAGCCCAAGAAATCAAGGAAGAAACAGAAATAAAAGTATCCAAAAGGAATAAGGAAATAAAATTCTCTAATCTCATATGGCATGGTCTTAAAAACAGAAACTACTGAAGAATCCACAAGAAAACTACCAAAACTAACAAAAATTCTGTAACGCTTCAATGTACAAGATCAACATACAAAAATCAGTTGTAGGGGCTGGAGTGGTGGCTCGGTGGTTAAGGCGCTTGCCCAGCACATGCAAGTACATGGGTTCAAACCCCAGCACCACATACACAGCTAAGTGTCAGCCATGTGAAAAATTCAATAAAAATTGATTCTCTCTGTCTCTCTTTCTCTCACTGTCCTTCTCTCTTTGAAAAACAACAACAAAAAAAAAACAACAACAAAAAAACGAGTGGGGCTGGAGTGGTGGCTCAGCGATTTTGGCACTTGCCTGGCAAGCATGAGGAGCCGGGTTCAAACCACAGCACCACGTACACAACTAAGTGTTGGAGCAAGTAAGGCCATGTGAAGAACTAAATAAAGTTTTTTCTCTCTTTCTCTGTCTCTTTCATTGTCCCTCTCTCTTAAAAAAAATGAGTTGTATTTCTATATAAGAAATCAATAATTCAAAAAGAAATTAAGAAATCAATTTCACTTATAAGCATCTAAAAGAGTAAAACACATTGATGTAAATTTCACTAAGGAGGTGAAAGACTTGAACACCAAATGCTACAAAACACAGCTAAGTAAATTGAAGATCTGAATAAATGGAAATATATACCATCTTCATGGATAGGAAGACAATACTGTTAAGATGACAATACTACCCAAAGTAATTTCCAGATTCAACACCATCCCTATCAAAATTCCATCATCTCTTCTGCAGAAATGGAAAAATTAATCCTCTGTTCCATATGTAACTGCAAGGGGCCCCAAAGAGCCAAAACAATCTCGAAAATGAAGAAAAATTTTGATGAATCATACTTCCTGATTTCAAAACTTATTGCAAATCTACAATAATCAAAACAGTGTGGTATTGGCATAATAATGTGTATATACATATATATATATACACACATATGTATATATATAAATATATATATTCCAATGGAATAGAATGGAGAGTCTAGAAATAAATGTATACATTTGTGACCAGCTGATTTTTGACAAACACCACAAGTCCATACTTGGGGAAATAATAATCTGTTCAAGAAGTGGTCCTGGAACAACTGGATTTGTACAAGCAATAGAATGAAGTCAGACTTCAACCTCACACCATATACAAATATTAACTCAAAATGGACCAATGATCTGCATATAATGGCTAAAACTATGCTACTCTTAGAATAAAACATAGGTGTAAATCTTCCTAATCTTGAATTTAGCAATGAATTTGTAGGTATGATAGCAAATCTATGACCAAGATAAGATTAAAGAGCTAAATTGGACTTAATAAAATTTAAAATTTTATGCATCAAAGAACATTTCAAGAAACTGCAAGGTTTGCAAATCACATACCTGATAAGAGGTTAACATGCAGAATATATATAGAATTCCTGCAACATAACAACAAAAATCCAGTTAAAGGAGCCGGAGAGGTGAATCAGTGGTGGAGTGCTTGCCTGGTATGTGCCAGGACCCAGATTCAATCCCCAGCACCACATGCACAACTAGGTGGATGAAATACAAAACCTAGATGAAAAGTTCAAATTAACTCTCCCCACCTCCTCGCTCTCTCAAAAGTCAAGTCAAAAAATGCCCAAAGAGCTTGAACGGACATTTCTTCAAAGAAGATATACAAATGAAAACATGCTCATAATCATTAGTCACTAAGTAAGTGCTCATCAAAACTACAATGAGATACCATCTCTCACCTATTAGGATGACTGCAACAAAAATAAATGAATGAACGAAGACAGAAAATAACAGTTTCTTACGACACTGGGAAGAAATTAGAACCCTCATATTACTAAAGACAATATAAAACAATATAAAACACAGTCCCTGTAGATAACAGCTTGGTGTTTATCAAAAAGCTAAACTATAGAATTAATTATATGGCCTAAAAATTCCACTCCTAAATATAAATCACAAGTAGCTGTACAGAGACTTAAACAGATACTTGTCAATATTCATTGAACTATTATTACTCATAATAGTCAAAGGAGGAAATAACCCAAGTGTTTATCAATAAATGAGTGGATAAACAAAATATGATATATACTTACAATGGGAAAATATTCCCTTTTGGAAAGGAGTGAAATTCTGTTGCATGCTACTGTCGCTACCTCAGGCGTCCCTGAAGGCGGGCGGGACAATCGGGACCAGCTGGATCGTCCCCGGGATCGTCCCCTGGGAGCCAATCAGAAGGGTGAGTGCTGGCAGCCGAAATCCCGGACCCCCCCTCGCTGGGATCCCTTCCCTCTGGTCCAGGGAAACGAGTCAACCACACGCAGCGGATGGCAGCTCAGAATCTGTTTATTACCAAGGCACACGGGGTTTTATAGAGAGGGGAGACAGCCAAGGAACCAATAGTAATCCTTTTAAGGGAGTTGCCAGGATTACGCAGATTTCAAGTACTGAAAAACAACTTAGGAACACCTGTGATTAGCACATTCCAACCCACCCTGATCTTATTTGTATCAAAATTAGCAAGCTTAACAAAGCACGGCCTAGCAGCCCCTCCTGAAGGAACTTATACAAATAGTAACAAGATCACTCTAGGGCAGCTGATGAAATGGAGTGAAGGTCAGACCCCAACATGCTACTGCATGGATGAACCTTGAAAGCATTACACTAAGTGAAATGAGCCCGATAGAAAAGGAAAAATATTGTACTGGTTCCACTTACAAGAAATATCCGGAAAAAGCAAATGTGTAGAGCCAGAAAATAGAAGTTTTCAGGGTCTGAGATGAAGGAGCAATTGGGAATTAATGTCTACTAGTTAGAACGTGAATAAGTTTTGGAAATAGATAAGAGTGATGATTGCACAAGATCGTGAATGTATTTCATGCCCCTGAAGTTTACACTAAAGTGGTAAAAATGGCAAATTTTATAATACATATTTATATGTCACAATTTTAAAATTAATAATGTCATATTGAAATGCAAACTCAAAATGAGTGAATCATGTTATATGAATTTTATCTCAATACTATATATATAATATATAATTATATATGATACATTTTGTGTTAAGATGTACAGTTGGTAGCAATCACCCTCTATTCAAAAATATTTTAAAACTGAACCTACCAGGGCTGGGGCAGTGGCTCAACAGTTGAAGCACTTGCCCAGCATGCACGAGGACCTGGCTTCAAACTCCAGCACCACATACACAACTATGTGTCAGAGAAGCAAAGTCCAGATGAGAAAATAAATAAAATTGATTCTTTGTCTCCCTCTCTCTCTCTCCATCTCTCCCTCTCTTTAAAAAAAAAAAAAAAAGAATTGAATCCACAATGAACATACGTTGGCTTTTTTTTCTTGTCGTTATTCCCTAAAAACGCAGTATAACAAATACTTACATAACATTCACATTGTTTATGGTGATTTAAAGCATACAGAGGAATTGGGGGTATAACTCAGTGGTAGAGCTCTTGCCTAGCATGTGCAAAGCCCTAGGTTTAGTCCTCAGCACCCAAAAAATTAATAAATAAAAATAAAGTATACAAGAGGATGTGTGTAAGATGCAAACACGATGCCATTTTACATAAGGTGCTTACGCATCTGCAGAGGTTCGTATCCCAGGAGGTCCTGAAACCAATGTGCCACGGATACTGAACAACAAATGTGTATGTGTGCATGAGTGTGTGTGTGTGTGTGTGTGTGTGCAAGAGTGTGTTTGTGTGTGTGCATGAATGTGCATGTATGTATGTGTGCATGAGTATGTTGTGAAAGTGTGTGCGTGTGTATGCATGATTGTGCATGAGTGTGTGTGTGTGTTAATAAGTATTATAAAAACAAGTCCGGTATTATGATTTGGATCTAGACTGTCCCCCCAAAAGCTCAAGTGTTGAAAACATAATCCCCAATGCAATAAGATTCAGAGGTGGGGATTTTAGGCAATGATTAGATCAGGAGAGCTATGACCTCCTCAGGTGATTGATCCCTTTGATGGATTAATAATTTGAATGGGCAAAAAGAGAAAAATAAAACTTTATAGCAAATGAAAGGGGCTGGAGCAGTGGCTGACCGTTGGCGCTTTCCTGGCATGCGTAAGTACACAGTTTCAAACCTCAGCACCCGCGTACAGAACTAAGTGTCAGAGCAATGAAAAACTCAATAAAAATTGATTCTCTCTGTCTCTCTCTCTCTCTCTCTCACTGTCCTTCTCTCTTTAAAGAAAACAACAAGTGAAAAAATAATTTGAGTGAACTACTGAATGGTAACCGTAGGCAGGTGAGCATCACTGGAGGAAGTAGGTCACTGGGGGCACGGCTGAGGGCACTGTATCTGTCCCTGGCCTCTTCCTGACTCTTTCTTCTCTGCCTTGTTCTTCCACCATGATGTTTCTGCTTGGAGCCAGCTGACCTTGGACTGAGTCTCCTAAAGTTGAGTCTAAAATATATTTTTCCTACTCTAAGTTGTTCCAGTCAGGTATTTTGATCAGTGATGAAAAGCTGACCAATACGGCAGGAGAGGGTTGGAAAAGCCCTTTTGAAGAGATGTCATATGAGCCAAGAACTGAGGGAAGTGAGGAAGGGAACCGGGAGGGTGTCTAGGGGACAGGCAGAGAAATAGCCAGTGCTAAGTTCTGGAGGCAGAGGATCACGGCATCCACGGGTGCACAGGGAGCAACAGGGTGGTGTGGAGATGAGCTTGGAGAGTGGGCAGGGGCCAAACCAGGCAAGACCTCCTCAGGGAGACAGGCTATGGGAGGATTCTGCAGAGAGAAAGGTCATGATGTGACTTGGGTTGCTAGGACAGAAGACACAGGAAGCCAGGTCTGAGTAGCAATTCGGCATGGAGGCCACCGCCAACAGAGAGAGGCCAGACCAGGTGACAGCAGTATGAAGGTTCTTAAGATTGGTCCCTGACACTTTCAGGCCCTCCCATAAGATCCAAGATGCCAACAGCAGGGGAACTTGGGAGCTGTGGGTTGGAGATGGAGGGACTCATCTGCATTGACCCTGGAGGACTGAGTAAAGCGCACTACCACAGGGCCACAGTCACATGCTTAGGAGAGACTGCAGCTCTGAGGAGGTGAATTTCTCAACTGTTTTTGGAGAACTGGGGGTGGTTTTCATCGGCTATGGTAAGACACACTGACATGGAAATGACTGTCATAACAGTGTTCCTAGGAGCAGAAGGCAGGGCATGCTATGAAGGGCCATGCGGGAAAGAACCAGGGTCGGCCAGAAGGCACAGGGAGGGAAATGTGTCGGCAAGAGCTTTTGCTGTGGTCGCCACAGGAAGGGCTGGGTGAGGCAGGGTAACCATGTTTACTTTGAATAATTTCAGCAGGCTCTGGAGGATAGGGACTCCCTCCTTGGTTATCACCTGGTGCTGGGGTGATTAGGGCAGGTGCCCCATGGAGGAGATGGTCTCCAGGTTGGCTGATTTGCCATTGGAAGGAACACTCCCAGAGGTGAATCTTTTACAGCCTCTAGGAACTGGCCAACCCAAGGGTCGCCTTCCCTCTAGAGTCAGCAAGAGCCGGATGTCATAGCGTAAGAATACGGAAAACACATAAAATTAACACACCAGGGCATATCCGAACTGTAAAGCTAACTCAGTTCCGACTTTGGCAAGGACTCTTTCTTTTCCTGTCTTTTTGACCTGGCTCTAGGCCTTGGTGGAGTAGAGCTGGGGTGGGGCCTCTGAGTCCCACCGACCTGCCTTATGAGTGACTGTGGTTCACATGTGGCAGACAGGAAGGGACCTGACTTGTCACTACAATTAAATACCTGAGATAATTAACTTATAAAGAGAAAAGGTTCAATCTGGCTTATGATTTTGGAGATTCCAGGCCAGGATCACCAACCCCATAGCTTTGGGCTTCATGGTGGGGCACATAGCAGAGCAAAGCCACTTTCCTTGTGAGCCAGAAAGAAGCAGGAGAGAAAGAGGGAAGACCATGACCCCCCAAGACCCTTTGAGGACACTCCCCTGATGACCTAAGGACTTCCATAAGGTCCCATCTCTAAAAGGTTCCACCACCTCCCAATAGCACCACCCTGGGAACCAAGGCTCCACACATGGACCTTTGGGGCACACTTATCCAAACCACACAGGCCTGGAATGCCAGGCTGAAGAGTGAGCTTTATGCTACAGAAAAATAGAGAGGGAGCCTTTGGAGGTTCCTGATCTGAGGGGCTCCCTTTGACCTGTGGATTAGGATAACGGTCCAGCCATGGTGAAGGTGATGAAGTAGAAGAGCTATCTGAGAGCTACTGCTGCATAAGAGCCCACCCAAAATTCAAGAGGCATTCATCATTGCTCCCAAGGCAACAGGCCACCTGGGTGGTTTGTCTGGTCCTGCCTTGGCTGACTTCTGGCAGAGGCAAGAGCTGCCTGTCCAGCCCACCTTCACTGGCCTCTCTCACAGTTTCACTGGGTGGCTAACTAGAGGTTAGTCCAAGATGGCCTTAGCCGGTCTGTCCTCTGGTCCATGTGACTCTTATCCTCCAGCTGGCTAGTCCAGGCCCATGGGCACCTAGTGACAAGATCCCCGAGAGAGGATGGAAGTGTGCCAGTTCAGTGATGCCCAGGCATGGAACTAACACTCTGTTGGTGCCATTGTGTCCTGTTGGTCACAAAGCCAAGAGGCCAGTCCAGATTCAGAGGTGGGGCACTGTCCACTGCAAAGGGTGTGGGTACTGAGTGTGTCCCCCACCACCGCCGCCACATTAATGTGTTGAAATCATAGCCTCCAGTGTAAAGGTTTTAGGAGGTCAGGCTTTTGGAAGGTGATGAGGTCACAAGGGTGGAGCCTTCATGAATGGAATCAGACCTCTCACAAGTCACACTCAAAGCTGTGTCCTCTCTGTTCTTGGCCATGTGAGGACTCATTGAAAAGAAGACTGTCTATGAACCAGGAAGAGATCCCTCACCAGATACCACAGCTACCAGCACCTTGATCTTGGACTTTCAGTCCCCAGAACATTGAGAAATAAATATCATGTGTTTAAGCTGCCAAGTCAATGCTAGCAAGTTATAGCAGCCCAAGTCTACATGCAGGTCTAAGGAGTCAGCCTGCCTCCTGTTTTTGTAAATAAAATTTGACTGTTGCACATAGTGCACGTAGTGCCTGCAGAGTAGAGGGCTGGAGGATAGCTCAGTAGTAAATCACTTTCCTATATGTGCAGGGCCCTGGGTTCTATCCCAGTACTGCAAAAGAAAAAGAGTTGAGTAGTTGTAATAAAATCCATGTGACCCTCAAATCCTAAATATGTATTCTCCAGCCCTTTGTAGAAAATGTTAACTTCTAAACTCCCATAAGAGGATAATCAATCCAAAGACACAGGGCTACTTTGGCAGGCAGCTAGAGTAAGCAAGGAGGCCCTCCACCCGGACTCAGAAGAGCCCAGAGCATGGGACAGGCATGGAGTATGCTTAAGAAGCAGAATCGTTTCAAACTTCCGTGCCCCTCTTCCCTGGCTGTGTGGTTCTGGGTGGGCCACCTCCCCACTCAGCCTTAGCAACACAAGTGTAAGATGGCCAGAATTCCAGCCCCCAGGGAGTCTTTAAGAATTCAGAAAGAATATCTATAGGACACCCTGCCCAGAGTCAGGGGCAACCCTGAGAGCTCAGGGAAGGAAGCCTGGTTTCCCAGAAGCCCTATCAGGCATCTGGAGAAAGCCCTGAGCTGGCGGATGGGGTTCCCTCCTGCCTCCCTCCTGTTCTGCTGGGAGGACGAATTCCTGCAGGCAGGCTTGCATCTGTGGACAGATCTGCTTCCCTATCTGTGTTCTGCTAATAAAGAGAAAACACACTTGGTGAGGTTAGACAAACAGCGGGGCAGTGATTGACACAGCGCAGCCCATGGCGAGCGCTCACACTGGCGCACTGAGCTCCTGAGAAAATACCGCGTGTGTCCATTCTCTCCCTGGTGCAGAGGACTGTTTGCTTTCTATTAGCCTCACATTGGGCCCTTTAGTCACACTGGGGCCACATCCTTCAGGGCTAAGTGGGAGGAACCTGCTCTGAGGCTGCTGGCTTGTGTTTCCCCAGTTTCTGCTTCAGGGCATCCCTAGCTGGTCTCAAAGTGCCCCCAGCCTACCCTAGCTCAGCCCACCTGTCTGGTCCTACAGGGGTGGCTCTGCCCAGAGATCCCTTGTTTGGTGCTCTGAGCCCAGTTACTTCCTGTTGCAATATCCTCACACCTGGGTCACCCCAACAGTGGGGCTGAGTTGGGCTGGAGCACATGGTTTTGGGCAGAGAATCCACAGCACCCACTTGGTTTCTAAATTAGGTCTGCCTGAGGGTCAGGGGTCACTCTCAAGGGAACAAGGCATGCCATGAGGCAGGTAATGCCCTCCCCCCTCCAGGTGGGCCAATCGTCCCCCTGCCCGAGGCCAGGTGAAAGGCCCAGGCAGGACATCACCCCCTTCTTGCCTCTCCCAGAGGGTTTCCTTTGCTCTCTCCGTCTGCTCCCACTTGGAGAAACCATCTACTCAATGTCAGACTGACTGCGGCCCTTTGTGTCAGGAGACAGAGATTAGGTTTATTCTCTAATGATTAGGTCATTCCCTGCCCATTGTTGCAGACAATGGCTTGCAAACAGGGGGGTAGAGGCTGAGGACAATAGAAGAAGGATAAGACATACCTAAAATACTTCCTCCCAGAATGGGCAGTAGCCCAAGGTGGTCTGGCTCACCCACGCAGGATGCAGACTGTTAAACACATCCAAGGGCAGGTGGAGAAACTGAGGCTCAGCATGTGGAAACCAGCTACCTTAAGCTCCTTGAAATGGACCAGGGTCCCCACCCGGGCTGGTTTGAGCCCTTTCTGTCTTTTTCTGCCTACACCAACAGAATAAATTTTCGGCCCCATAATCCATGATCTGGGCATCTGATCATGTTGCTCCTTTCCTGGGTTCTCCGGCCTTCTCTCCACATTGTTGGAGCCTTTCCTTTGCATTGGTGCAACACAGAGAACTCACCCACTGGGTGTGCCTGGAGAAGCTGCAGCTCTCTCAGGCCTCAGTTCTCCATTTTTCTGTGGGGATCTGAATACCATCATGGTGAGGGCCCTGGGAAGGAGCCAGAGGTGGCCAATGTGTCAGTGTCCAAGCTGTGCCTATCTGACCTGTGGGACTCCCCGCCCCAGGGCCCTGTGCAGCCTGCCTCCCCATGGGGCTTCCTGCTCCTCCCTCCACACAAGGGGAAATTACCCATTAATGAGAGAGAATTACAAACGCAGTGTCTGGCCCTCAGCCCAAGGTTCTTGGGCAAGCAGGGAGGGAGCCATCGAGCTGGGTGGGGAATTGGAAACAAATGCAGGAGGTGTTGTTTTTGGTGGACCTAGAGTCCTCCCCACTCCTTTCCCCACCACTGTCCCAAATTTGGACTTTTACGGAAACGGATTTCATGCCTGGGCTTCCCATGAACTCTCTTAATTCAATTGTGGGGCCATTATCGGCACGGGGTATAATGGGCTGTTTCCGCAGCCTCGAGGAGGCCAAGGGGCGGGTGCATCTCCCCTCCACAGGTGGGGGCAGAACAGGAGGGGGGACAAGGGGAACTGGAGGGGACTGGGCTCATGGTCCCTGCCCTGCCTGGGTCAGGGCTGTGAAAGCCCGGTGCCCAGAGTGGCTGGGGTGGGGGGTGGGGCGGTGAAGCTCAACACACTCCTTGGGGCTGGGGAAAATGAGGTCCACTGGGCACAGGAGGTGAAGGAATATCTGGAACTTGGGTCCATGTCCTGAGAGGGCCTGCTGGGGCACTTGGAGGCAGTGTCAGGGCCATGGGTGAGAAGAAAGTCACCAGCCAAAGAAGCCAGGGATTCCTCTCCCAGGAAGCACCTCCTCTGAATTCTCTTCACCCAGTCTTTTACAGGGCCCTCCTGTTCATTCTTTTTTTAAAAAAATTTTATTAAGAAATTTATTTGTTGAATAATCAAACATGCTTCTAATGAAACAATATAATATATATAAATTCTGAAAATTAGATTTACCCCTAAAAGCCCCCCCCAATTACCCACCCTTTTCCCTCCCCGCTCCTTCCTGGTGCATCTCTACGAATGCTTTACCTCCTGCTCATTCTGTCCTATCTCCTTCCTCACCTCCTCCAGGAAGCCTTCCTGGTTCTTACCTTCATGGCAACTGTGATTGTGAATGGCCCTTTCCCCCTCAGTCTGGGAGCTCTTGGAGTATAGAGCCAGCAGATCTCCTGGCACAAGGCAGGAAGTTAGGGGTGGCTGGGCAGGAGGAAGGAGCTTGGAGAAAGGCCCTGTTATGGAGACCTTGCTCCTTGCCCATGCTTCCTCCTAGTGGAGGGGCTACAGAGCTGACTCTGGGAGCCCACTGGGCCTTTGCCCCTCATGATTCCAGGCCTATCATAGGGTGCTCATAGTGCCCAGCTCAGAAGGCCAGCTCCCTCTTGGTGAGAGCAGGCGTGCACATCCATGATGGCTTTCTTCTACAGAACAGAGCCCAGTGGAGTGGGGAGTGGCAAGAGGAGCATTGGGCCCCAGAGGTCCTGCAAGCCAACTCTCCTCCCCCGGTGGCCTTCTCCATCCCCAGGGGACACTTGCCTTTAGGCTTCCAGGCAAGAGCCTGGTGACTCCAGAAACTGGTGGGCAATGCCCTCAGAAAGTGACATCTTCTGGGGGTCTTTGCTTTGATTCAGAGCTGAGGCCCCAGACAGTGGGCACCACACCCAGGCCCCCAAGGTGAGTTGCACAGGGATGCAGCTGAAGGGCAGCTCCAGCCGTGCTACACACAGGGCAGGTGCAGAGGGGAGGGGGCTAACCCTGTGTCCCCAAGTCCTCAGGCCTCTAGGGCATCTCTGGTTTTCTATGCAACATGGCTTGGTGCCGCAAACCCTCGTACCTCTCAGCCTCCTTGGCCAAGGCAGGATTAGTTTGGCCAGTGGCCTGAGGGCAGAAGCAATGGTGTCACAGCTAGGTTTAGGCAAACAGGAGCCAGGCTGCACATTTTTTTTAAGAGGGAGGGACAGTGACAGATGGAGAGAAAGACAATCAATTTTTGTTTAGTTTTTCCTGTGGCTTTCGTTGCTCTGACTCTCATTTGCGTATGTGGTGCTGGGGTTTGAACCTGCCTACTGGTGCATGCTGGGCAAGTGCAGTAATAGCCGAGCCACTGCTCCATCCTCCAGGCTGAACCTTTGTGCTATTTCTTCCTCTATGCTGGTACCCAAGAGGCCACTTGAGGATGTGGAGCTGCTATCGGTCCAGGACCCCAAGGGGAGCAAACTTCCTCTTGACCAGTGCATGAGAAATAAATCTTCATGGCATCAGGTTTGAAAATCAGAATCTGCCAAGGGCCAGCTTGGTGCCAGAATGAGGGTAGTAACAAACACCATCAAAAATATACAGAAGGGGGCTGGAGCGGTGGCTCAGCGGTTTTGGCACTTGCCTGGCAAGCAAGAGGACCCGGGTTCAAACACCAGCACCATATACACAACTGAGTGTTGGAGCAACTAAGGCCATGTGAAAAACTCAATAAAGTTGTTTCTCTCTCCATCTCTCTCACTGTCCCTCTCTCTTTTAAAAAAACAAAAACAAAAAAAGACATACGGAAGGGGGTTGGGGATTTAGCTCAGTGGCAGAGCGCTTGCCTAGCACACGCAAGGCCTCTAGTTCGGTCCTCAGCCCTGAAAAAAAAAGAAAAGAACATACGGAATGTCTGGTGGTCATCCACTGGGTGGAATGAAACAGCTAGTGGAGGCTGGAAGGATGATTATAGTGGCGTCCAGAATTTACCCAGGCTTTTTGTAGCTTAATGGAGAAGAGGGGGACATGCAGACATCAGCGTGAGACTGTCCAGGGGTTTCAGGAAGAACTGGTCAGAGGGCAAGCAGAACAGAAAAGGATCAGTGTCCAGAAACTCTGCCTGGAAGAGATAGAGATACAAGGAACCGCTTGCTAGCCCCAAATATATAAGGGGAGCTGGAGGCACAGATGCAAAATCTTTGAGTAGAAGTCTTACAGCAAATTGCTTCAATCAAAATGACAATAAAGAGCAGAGGTGAGTGATTCAGGGTGTCCTCGTTCCAGAGAGCTGATGGCCTCAAGGTGACCCTCACTAAGTTGAGAGAGAAAGAGGAAAACTGCAGAGAGAGAAAGTGTGTGTATTCGCTATAGTGTGGGGCTACTATAACAAAGGATCACATTCTGTCATGTTGGATCAAGGCCCACCCCGGTGACCTCATTTAAACTTAGTCACCCCTTTAAAGACCACGTCTCCAAATTACGTCACGTTCTGAGATACTCGTGGTTAGCTTGAACAGGAGACTCTAAGGGGGCGCAGTTCAGCCCCTCGTGGTGGTGAAAGAGTGGGGAGAGGGAAGGAGAGGAGAAGTCTGGCATAGAAAGCAGGCACAAAGGGCAGAGATCTAAAAGCTATGTGTCAAAAGGTATGTGGTCATGGCTGCCCACCCAGGGAGCTGACTTCCTACTTCCTCTGGTCAGCGACCAGAGCAAGCAGTGAACAAGGAATCTCTGCCCAGAAGATGGAAACAGGGCCACTTGAGGCTTATTCTTCACCCAGAGCTGGCTCTGGCAGGCGGAGCACAGAGGTAGCTGCCAGCTCTCAGCAGGGATTAACTCAGCTGCGTCCCTGTCTGGGGCAACACGAGGGAGCTCCCTGTCTCCCTTTTAGGTGCTGACAGCCCCATTCTTGAGCCACCACAAGATCCTCTTTGTATGAAAAGGAACAGACGATCTCCCAATCTGAAATTCTAAAGGTCTGTGGCCCCACGTTTCTACCGTTCTAGCATCCTGAGAGTGAAGAGATTGTGCTCAGAGGCCCTGATTTTCTAGGATTTGGAGCTGCATTTGTGTTTGTCGGTAGAGGAGCCAGGCAGAGCCCGGCTGGGGAGGAGGCTGATGGCCCAGGCATCCGCAGGAGGAAACAACATTCTGAGGACCAGCCTCCTTTAGGAAAAGTTTGGGGCAGTTCCAACTCAGCTCCCAAGGGAAGGCCGCCAAGGCGGGCAGAACTTCAAATGCTTTGGGGTTATTTTATTTTATTTTACATAAGTGGAAGTAACAATTGGTTTCTCATGTGGTCTGATGCTATCCAAGCAGTCACATCATTTCCAGCCCCCTCTTCTCCGGGGGAGGGCCGAGAGGCAGGCAGGGGCTCCCCTTCCTCATGCAAGGTCACGATAGCAGTCTCCCCTTCGCCCACAGTATCATCACCCTCCATGCAAAGCCCTCCAGACCACTAACTGGCAGAGTGACCTGGGCAGGTTTCCCAACCTCTCCAATCCTCAGTCTCTTGAGTATAAAATGATCCTTCCTTGGGGGATAATACACATGAACCCATCTGGTAGCTGTGGGCATCTCCACAGCCCAAGGAGCCTGTTATAGTTGGATCTGAAATGCCCCCC
>PVKS010018259.1:0-40441 GCA_004027875.1 Aplodontia rufa
TTCAATCAATAACACTAATCACCAAAAGGACCAGTGGGTTGGCATTTAATCACTTTGATATAGATTCCAACAGTCTTTTTTTTTATGTATATATTCTTTTTTTATTTTATTCAGAAATTTATTTGTTGAACAATCAAACTTCTAATGAAATAATATAATATATATATAATTTCCGAATCCAACAGTCTTTTTAAACTATTGCTGAGAGTAAGAGACATCCTTGTGCAGAGCTTTTGCCATACACATAAGAAAAAAAATCATAGCTAAATACGAAGTTAATTCTCTTAGCTCAATCTCACAGAAAATTACTTCTTTGCAGACAAATTATCCACCCCTGATGCTTTAGTATTTGTGGAGAGCTAGGCCTTCCCTCCTGCTTCCTGCCTCCCTCCCTTCCCTTCTCCCAATTCAAGAGGAGCCATTCCCATCCAACCAGGCCCTTCCTGAAAATAACGGCCTCCCAGGCAGAGGGGCTGACTTACCCTGTCCCAGCTGAAGCACAGGCCCAGCCGGTCCAACTGTTTCCTCATGTATCTGATGTTACTGGGAAGCAAAGGGAAGCCGGTTTAGTTTTGAGAGTGGGGTTAAAGTCATAAAGAAACTCCACTTGGAGAATTTGGAGGGAAACTGGAAAAGTCCTGACTATTCAGAGGGGCTCTAGTAAGTGAATAAATAAGCAAACAAATAACAAAAATTAATCACAAAGAATCAGTGAAAATACGGATAGATACCAATACATTGGAAGATATCCTTTTTTCCTTCTTTTTTGAGAATTACTATCTCCTCAGGGTAGAAGATACCCATGACTTGAAGACACATATAACCAACTAGAACTAACAGTGCTCTTGGCCCTGGGAACTGCCCCTTCCCACACCATTCAGATAGATTTATAGGTGTACTCCTGGCCCATCCGTGTGTCTGTATTCAGCAGATTTACGTCAAACAATTACAAGTTTTAAAGTAACTGGAGTGGGCATGGTGACACATGCCTGTAATCCCAGCAACCCAGAGGCTGAGGCAGGAGGATTGCAAGTTCAAGGCCAGCCTGAGCAATTTAATGAGACCCTATTTCAAAATTAAAAAATAAAAAGGGGTAGGGACATACCTCAGTGATCGAGTGTTTGCCTATCATGTGTGTGAGGCCCTGGGTTCAATTCCCAGTACTACAAAAAAATAAAAAACCTAAATATGCAAATTGTGGGAATTCAAGGGAAACAGTGTTTTGTCAATTAAAAATCTAAAATTAAGCAGCTGGGAAATAGGGAGAAACTGAGTTAATTTATAATATGGAGTAAGGAAGTACATTTTTTTAAAAGGACTAATTCATTTGACCGTTGCCTCTTTCAGTTCAAGCAGACTTGGAAAAAAATGAAAAAGTCCTCTATGTAATCTCTGGTTAGCTAAGAAGAGTTTATTTAATTCTAGTCCCTGTGCTAAATATTCTGTAAAAAAAAAAAAATGCTTAATCTTTGTCCAGACACATGAGTAAAAAAGAATACCTATTTTACAGATAAGTAAACTAAGGCACAGAGAAGTTAAGAAATGTGCTCAAGGGGCTGGAGTGGTGGCCCAGTGGTTATGGTGCTTGCCTGTCATGCACAAGGACATGGGTTTGAACCCCAGCACCATGTACACAACAAAATGTCAGAGCAATGAAACCCACATGAAGAACTAAATAAAACTGATTCTTTTATTCTCTCTCACTGCCCCTCTCTCTTAAAGGAAGGGAAGGAAGGAAGGAAGGAAGGAAGAAAAGAAAAGTTCTCAAGATGAACAGGTAGCAAGAAGGAGGGCGGGATTTGCATCTAGGTGCTAACTACCATAGTGGAGGGCTCCAGACTTTCTGCAATGGGCCAGATGATGAATGTTTTCAGCTTCGTGAGTCATATGATCTCTGACACTCAACTCCATCACTATAGCATGAGAGAAGCGAGGGGCAATTCGTAAATAAATGCATATGACTATGTTCCAATAAAACTTGAGTTACAAAAACAAGCAGGGAGTCTAGTCTAGTCCCAATCCTGAGTCTAGTTTACATCAAATATAAGGTATGTTTGATCATTTTATTTAAAACATCATTTCCTCCTGTTTTTCATCACTCCCATTAATCTAGAATTAACCATAAATGGAAAAGTAGAAACTAGGAGTTACAAAGAAAAAGAAAAAAAGAGAGAGAAGTGAATGTAGAAACAAAAATCCAATAGATGTTTTTTTTTATTTTTATTTTATTTTTTTTTAAAAGAAAGAGGGGACAGTGAGAGAAAGAGGAAGAGAGAAGCAATTTTTATTTAGTTTTTCATGTGACTTTCATTCCTTGGACACTTCGTTGTGTAGTGGCGCTGGGGTTTGAACTCGCATACTTGCGCATGCCACGCAAGCCGTAACCACCAAGCCACAGCTCCAGCCCCCAACAGATGTTTTTAAAACATAACCTTGGGGAAGGGAATGCAGAGGGAAGTAAAAAGACACTGGGGACAAACCCAAGAAGTGCCTTTCTACATCTCTGAGGAATGACGTGGGGAAGGGTCTCAAGTCTTTGTGAAAGGGGGCTGATGGAGAGGCCCAGAAGATTCTGCACGTTCTGGTGTGAGGTGCTCAGGACATTATCAAGAAGAAGAGGGATGGAGACAGCTGGTGGAAGACAAGGGTCTGGGGGCTTGGAGAGAGCCACACCCAGCACTAAGTGCCAGGCATTTCCATACTGACTAAGCTCCCCACGCTTGTCAGTGATGAAGACAAAAATTCACATTTCAAAAAAAATTCCAATGCGGTGTTTGGATATGGGTCAAACTATAGTCCAGAAGGTAAGCAGCATTACAGAAATTTAACAGTTGCAATTCTCTTCCTTTTCCCTCCCAAATGCAAATACTCAAAGGAAGAGGGACTTGGTGAAAAACAGCATCAAAAGAGCACATGGACAAAATCACCCCTTCCTTGCTGATTCGTAGCTGAGAACGAACGGTGAGCTAGAAGGTGAACACCCCGACGCACGATCCTGTTTACCTCTTGGCAGCCCAAGTGCTCCGCTTTGCGTCCTATTTCTCATGCACAGGCTGAAATATTTTCTTGGGGTTTTTGAATAGCGATGTTTGAAGAGGCTTGTCAACACATACCTTTGGGTCCAACTTTCTGGGTGTAAATTCCTCTCTATGGCGGCATTTTCAGCAGGCAATCCAAAGGCGTCCCATCCCATGGGGTTGATGACCTAGCACCGAGAAGACAAACATCAGCGCTGGCTGACCACTAAGACCTACGTGGGCACTCTCTTCCGGGCAGCAAACCGCAGCCTCTCCTGCCAGCACGCTTGATTCATTTCTGGGCAATTTCTAACTCTGCATCTGAGAGCTGCAGGCTGCCTGCAGTGTTCGCGAGCAAGAGAATTTAGGTTAGAAGCCCAAGGGCCGATGGCTGTCTTTTCTGAGTAGTTAATTATTCTCCTAAGTATGTTTTACTTCTTTCTGTTTGTATGGTCTGTAATGAACCCAAACTGTTTTTCTGAAACTATAAAAAGTTTCCTTCAATTTCAAAAATATGTATATATAAAATTTATAGATTTTCAAAATGCTCATCTCATGTCAAAATTTTTCAATTAAGGAGCTACGTTGTCCCATATGGTAGCCACCTGCCATATGTGGCTATATACACTTAAACTTAATTAAAATAAAGTGAAATTTAAAAGTTGGTTCTTCAGGCTCATTAGCCACCCTCCAAATGTGCAACAGTGGCTGGTGGCTACTCCATCGTATGGTGCAGATATAAAATATGCCAACACCACAGGAAGTCCTGTTGGACGGTGCTGTCCTGGATATACATCATGACCGATAAGCAAGGTGGTGGCTCCCAGCAACCCAACCCTACGTTCACCACAGAAGGTTCATCCCAACTCCTCCCCGGTGGCCTGGACCACTCCCTGTCTCACAAACTCACCTGAATTCAGCACATATTCCCATCTTTCTGTGCATCACTTAACACCCTACCTGAGTTCACCGCAGACCCCAGAGTTCTGCTCTTCCTCTCTCTCTCTCTCTCTTTCCCCTAACTGAAGCAACACATTCTTTTGAAAGGCCCACTCCCCGTTGCTTCCTGAAGTCCATCACTTTCCTACATTGAGGAAGGGAACACACCACCCCTATCCAAACTGCCAGAGATGTGGGCATACACGAGGCAGGGCAGAGAGTAGGCTCCTCATCCTTTTGTCATCTGTAAGTGGGGATGCTAACGGTAACTTCTTCATCAGATCATCGTGAGGATTGAGTCAATAGAAGAGAAGCACTGAGAACAGTACCTGCCTTACAGTAAAGTGCTGGGCGTAGTCTCGGCCATTATTACTAGGATTCTTGAAGACTGCTGCCTTCAAATCACTTCCTATAAGATATTTCCATTCTCTAAAGAGCAGGGTCTCTCAAGGTCTTGAAGCTTAAAGATGCTTTTGAGACACATCCTTATTTGACAGTGTAAGCAACTGTGGCCCAGCAAGATTGAGTCTCCAAGCAGCAACTACACGGAGCATGGATGGACAGGCCACTAAGGAACTCCTTTCTCCAGATGGATGACGAGTTAGAGTGGAGCTGGCAGCTTCAATAGCAAATGCTCTTAACCTAACTTACATATGCCTATGGGAACAATGGCTTGAAACACGCTCTGTGGGCATCAGGGACAGCCTCAGAAAGCCAGGCCTCTGCCCTATCAGGAAAGACATTCTGGTTTTCAAACTCAGTCCCTGCCATTCTCTGAAAGTGACCTGGCCACAATGCCACAGACACAGCCTTTCTCTCAGCCGGATTTCCAGGATTCCTAGAAAGCAGTCCTTTCCAGTGGGCCATCTAACTTGCTGTCCACCGCCGCGAGGGGATTTGTTCTGCTTTGCTTTGTAACAATGCAGAGAACCTAGCTCATGTTCCCACTTCCAGGGATAATGATGAATATTCAGAGGTCCTTGCTGGCACCACCTCATCACCCACCCCAACATCAGGATGGGACATTTTCAACTAAAGACACAACATAAGACTCACTTATAATTCTACCTCCTTATATTCATGTGAGATATACCCATGTACTTTCCTAAGGGTGGGTTACTTATGGGGATCCTCTACAGAAGCTTAGTGCCTAGTGCCAAGCAGAGCAGCCCCACAGGCTCAAAGGGCCAGATCTTTGGCCTTCTTTTCAGTAAAAAAGGGCCCAACAGTTCTTCCTTCCTACAGAGTTAATGGATCACATCAGGTGCTTTGATTGAAAGCAGCCCAGCTGTTCTTGTCACAGCTGGTTGGACCAGAGTAGACCATCAGCAGAAGGCAGCTATCTGTGCAGGGAAGAGCCTGTCTGACGACTCTGGCCAAGGACACTGCCCTCAGGAGATGTCAACATTCTGAAAGAGGCAGCAGACTGGCCCCATGCAGACCTGCTCTACGGATGGGACACAGGCTCACTGAACAAACACGCTCTGTATCTCTCATACTTGTTCTTGCTCCAGGAGAGCCTGGTTTGCCATGTCCTATGCTGCATTTCCCAGTCTTGGGAATCTGGGAAGTCCTGGATTTCCCTGCGACGCCTCCTAAGCTGCGATCTTCGATTCCTGCGTCCATACCCCTTCTGAGGTCAGCTGGAACAGACTCTTCTCTTTATTTTTCAAATGACAAACTTCACAAGCTGCATTTAACAAGTGAAATAACACAATCCAACAACAAATGCAGGCAAAGCGGATCCTCACCCATGACTACACCCCTTCGCAGCTCCTGATGTAACCAATAACCCCCGCCTTTGTATCCTCCACATCCTCCTCCTCAAACACATACATAAACATATGAAGATGTGTATGGAAACTTGCTTATTTTTATGGAAATAGAACCTATTCATATTATTTTGCAACCCACTTTTTTTCATTTAACATTGTATTGTGGACATCTTTATAAAATCTGAAAATATACACGTGTGTATGTCTTTTTGAAAAGGTTTCTAGCAACCCCTGAATAGATCGACATCATGCAGTTTTACCAACCTGATTAGACATACCCCACTTCAGCCGAGAACCTGAGGTCTATTTTTTCTGTTGCAAACTGTGACAGACCCAAGTGTTTCATCCTCCTAAATGGCATCTCCCCCATCTGGGAAACTGCTCATCCTCCAACCTCAAAGCATCCTGGCGTGGACCGCCAATCCTAAAGACCCTTCCAGTAGCTCCTCCTCCAGGCTTGTCTGGAGCCAGGCTGAGTGCTGGAGCAGAAAGAGACTTTCTTTTCTCCTTGATCGGGAGCCACAAGAGCTCTGGGTGACTCTGCCTCACTGCACGGATATATCTGAGAAGACAAAACAGGGCAGGAGCTGGAGAACTGGAATGCTGCTGCACTTCAAGGGCCTGATCCTCCTGCAGCATGTCCTTGAATCCTGCTAGTTACACCAGGATCAGTAAAAACAATCAAAACCTCCCTGTTTGCCTAAGCTGGTCCGAATTAGGTTACAGTCCCTGGCAGTCAAGAAACCCAAGACAAGCAGACTTTAGGACACAGCTTTCCTTTGAATACTACGTGATCCATAGATGACAAATGCTGTCCTGTGCTCACAATTGTTTTGACGTTCTTTCTCTTTTTCTTTTCCAGTGCTGGGGAATATATGCTGGCTTACTTGAAAGTTCCATGACACTTCCATGACACCTGAGTGAGCTCTGCTTCCAGCTGCACTGTGAGTCTCTTAGGGCTGCTTCCTTGGCTGAACAACGTAACTGTTGTGTAACTGTTCCAAAGAAAGGGGAAATCTTAATTACCACTTGGTGTCTTTGTCAGAACTGCCAAAATGGCACCGATTCAATGTTTCTGCCTATTAACATTCTGTTAGGCGCCATCCATATTTTTAAATAAAGGCAATACAGAGACTGTCACCAAAAAACCAGTCTGGATTTACGTAATATACTTATTCAGTTCTATTTTTGTTTTCAGATGGAATGAACATGGAAAGATATTCTCAGTTCACATGTTACCCAAGCTGTCTATGAACATAAAGTTAGAAAAATCTTAAAAGTTTTAATATTTCAGATTCTTATAAAAAATTAACAACAAAAACAATAATAACAAAATCTGCCCTAGGGAGAAGAAAAGAATTTGCACTGTGAGAAAGACTGTGCATTATGAAGTCAGGCAAGTTCTATCCATCACGGGCCAGATCACTGGAATAAAGGTCCAGTGAGCCCAGTTTCTATGAATGGGGAAGGGTCCCCTTGTTCCTATACCCTGGGCTTCCCAGAGCACCATAAGCAAGTGCGGAGCTCACTTTTAAGCTGTAAAATGATTCACTCCTGTTGAGCAGGGACAAAGGAAGGTCCTGCAGCAGGATCATAAAATAGTCAAACCTGCCACTGTCCCTCAAGCAGCAGATTCAGTTCTCGGGTAAAATTGTTATGGCTCATCTGCGAGTGACACCATCGTAGACATTTCCTTTGCCAGTCTCATTCATGTCTTGGTTTCTTAAACATTGTTCAGAGCAACAACTCCCTTCTAGGAATAGGAAGCAGTTTCTAGGCTGGGGATGCAGCCTAATGGCGGAGCATGTGCTTAGCATGCAGGAGGACATGGATCTGATCCCAACACTGGAGAAAGAAACAAAACAAAAAAAACCAAAAAACAAATCCAAAAACTCTAGTCTCTTGCCCTTGATTTCTCTATGCCAAGATTGTCCAAATCAATCACTAGAAGAACTAACTGTCCTTGTAGGTTTTAAAATTCTTAATCCTTTCTTTCTATCACCCTAATTTGTTTTGATCCTTCCATAGTTAAAGAAGTAACTGCATTTCTAAATTACATATGCTCACTAGGCAATTATCCCTACTCCCCCCAAAAATTGACATCTGGATTTATATACTAGGGCCCATCTGAGTGCTCCCAATTTCCTAGGAGTTAACCTCTTCTGGGGTATGAGTACTTTCAGCAGCTTCAGAATATTTTTCCAGATATTTCTTTTTTACAACTATTGAAGACATACTTTGAAATATACATCATATCAACTTAGAACAATGGGAATATGACATCGCAGAGGGTGGCAGATGACTAGAATGATAATTTTAAATTAATAAATGTAAAAATATTCAGAGACTAAATCAAGAAATCCCAAAGCTTAACAAAAAAATCCATACAATAAACTCCCAAAGTCTGAAAAACCATCAGTTCTACCAAGTTCTTATGACAAATACTTTAAGTATGTTATATTTAGTGAGAAGCCAAGAGGACACTAAAGCTGCCCAGAAATTCAGAAGAGTAAGATACTGCTACAACATCTAGACCAAAGGGACAAAAGGCACTCAGCAGAGCCCAGAGACGACAGCAGTTCCAGCAGGAACAAGGACGGGGAGGGAGAGACATTCCTGGCTTCTCCCTTCTCCCTTCCTCCCGCCCTTCAATTTCCCCAGATTTCCTACTGTTCAAAACCAGCCAGAAGCCAATAGACATTGCAACCTGGGAAACAGGATCTGAGGGATCTGCCTTCTGCCACACAGAGCAAAGCAAGGATCTGAACGCAAACGGGCCAAGGGCAATTGGGAACACTAGCAGCACTGCACCCCTGCCACAATGTGACATCTTAGAGGGGATGTGACCAGCAGCTACTAGCATGTGGGCCAGGAATCAGGAATGGGGGCACTGGTGGTTCAGAGTCCTGGAGCGGCCAGGTCAGAGGCCAGGACCCAGCCCTGGTGAGGCCTGGGAGCTGACCTGGCCACATAGCCATGGTCATCAGGCAAGACTTCCTGCCTTCCTCCCGCTGAGTCCAGCTGTCTCAGGGTTGGCAGGTGGTTGGAGTACAAGCAGACTAGAAGAAAGGGCTGCAGAGGAAAATATCGTTCCACATGATAGAGTTTGGAAAAGGCTCTGGAAAGAATGTTCTGGAAAATTCCAGGGTTACTGGGCTGGAGGGTTCTGCTCAAAGTGGGAGAGTGGTCCAAGAAAGCTGTACTTTGTCTATGTTGCTTCTCTTTAAAAGGGGGCACTATAGCATTGTATGTACAATTTTAAAATATTTTAAGAAGAAAAAACAGGCAAAGAGACAGTTAATTGTTCCTCCAACACAGGAAGTAAGAGGAAGGAGAGTGAAAGTGGGTGTGGAGGTTGATGGGAAGGAAGGTGCCTGATGGACAGAGGTAGAGCGATGTCACTACCAAGGGCCAGCCTGTTCCCTGGGAATGCCCAGCTCTGTCCTCTCATCAGAGGAGAGAACTTTACATCTGAAACCCATGCAGCTTCAAACTGAGAGCAACCATGGTTACTGCTTCTCAGAAAATGGCTATTCTCAGAGCACCGCCGAGTCTTTGGAGCAGGTTCAACACTCTATTTCCAAGAAATAAGAAACATAACATTTAATTTTATTAGCAAGTATAATAACCCAGTATTATTATAGTTTGGATATAGAGTCAAATGAATATTTTGGAGTTAAAAAAAAATGACAGAACCTAAGCTGAAGGCAGCAGACCTCTGGGAGTGGGGAGGGACGTGCTGGGCAGAGGAATCAGCCAGTTTCCAATCAAGGCCCTGACCAGCAATCCATCCTGCCCTTCAGAGTACATCTGTGAGGATGAGCCCTGGAAATCCACTGTCTACTGTCTGATGCTACAGAGACTGGAAAATTTGAAAACGAAATGCCATGCGAAGCACTCTCTGGGCACTTCATAAACACCTGTTGCCTGCCTGGCAAATGAAGGGCCGGCGAGACGCACAGTCCCGTCCACTTGCTAAGAACTCCCCTCGCTTCCTGATATTTGTGGGTAATTACATTACGGTTATCAGCTGCCAGGCTCGTACTTCAATTTTCCTCCTCCTCCACAGTGAATAACAAAGAGGCCCAAGCAGAAAACTACTTGGACAGTGCCTGTGGCTTTTTGCCTGAGACTAATTAGTCCAAGCCCAGCTCTGTGAGAGGGACTTGGCACTTTGATGCTTTCATCACCCGGCTTCTGGACCAGAAGGTGCTGGGAGACCAGCCGAGGTGGGAGGCGTGCAATTTTATTTTCTAACCATCTGTGCATACAACATGTGAAAACACAACAAAATCACCATATGGAGCTAAGCTTTAAATATGTCATCAGACATTCTATGAGTTTGGGCAGCCTTCACTGATTACTGAGAGATTTACCTCTGGCTTCAGCTGGCCCTGTGCGAACATGGAGAGCTAGGGACGCCCTTCTTATGACTACTATGAACTGGGTTATACTTGAAAACTGCGTTAGAGCTTCCAAAGGGTTGATCATCCCACACAAATCTTGCCACAAATCTGTGAGGTGGGTAAGGCAGATGTTGTCACTGTTGTGACTAAAGCCCCTGATTCCTGATTGACTCATCACCCCCAAATCACCCCGGGAGGGTCGGCTGCTTTTTTCTTGCATCCACATGAGTGGTGTCTGAACCTAGGGAAACACATTCATTTTTGCTCTTCAGAGCACTCCAACCTATTCATTTAAGGGCCAAACCAGGAGGAGGACTTGTACCAGAATTATTTGGAATGATCATTAAAATGCAGATTCCCGAGCCCCACCCCTGCCTTTTCAGGGGACATGAGGTGTCCTAATGATTCAGAACCACTGCACGCACAGGAAGGCTGACAGAGCAGCAAGGCCTGGATGTCAAACTTGGTGGCAGTAACTCTGCGTTCTGGGCAATATTTTCCAAATTCCATAGGCTCAAATTCCAGGGCCTTAGACATGCTAGGAAGCACCCTACTTCTCATCTATGCCCCCAGCCCTTTTTTATTTTTCATTTCATTTTTAGACAGAGTCTGGTCAAGTTGCCAAGGCTGCCCTCAAGCTTGCCGTCCTCCTGTCTCAGCCTCTCAAGTATAGGCATGCACCACGGTAGCCCACAGAGTTGAACTTTTTAGTTCATTATTTAACAAACTTGAATCCAAAGACTTTGTCATTGGCATTTGTGTTTTCAAGTTTGAAAAAAATTGTTCTGGGGTATATATGTGCAATTAACATTCAGTCTACACTTAAAGAAAAGAGTGGTATGTTTTACAAAACATCCATGGAATCAACTTACAAATAGTTTACTAGACTGTAAACTCCATAGGAACAAAGGACCTCATAGGCTGCAGACATGCCAAAAATGTTGGTTCCATGTGACCATTACACACAGGCATTAAACACAAAAAGAGTTAGAGGGACCTTCCCTGCCCCTGTGAAGCTTACGAAATGTTACTGCGCAAACTGAAAACAGTACATGGAGGACATGTGGATTTAGCTAAAGTTAATTTGCAGTTCTGACTATAAGTGCAAAAGCAGCTTTTGACAATGTAGGCTGAAGAATTGAGGTATAAGTTTAGGGTAGAAGTAAAAATTTAAGTAGAACTTAAAGTATGACAAGGCTTTCTTATAGAGGACAGCGAGAGGTACTCCAAGGAGAAATGTGGGTAAGAACCACAGAGGCGAGAATGAGGATATTCCACTACTGTGACGAGTTTGTACCTAGGCAGGAGGCTTGGGATAGCAGGTCAGAACCATCATGTGTTACAAATTTTACAGGTAGCATGCAGGTTTTGCATGCTTTTGGGGTACTAGAGATTACCCCTGGAGGGATGCAAGCAGTCACACAGGTGCTTCCTGGTTACTGGCAGAGATGAAGAAAGACTGCTCCATTGCTGGCACAGTGAAAATGTCAAGGGCTGAAATCTGGGCCTAAGTAACATAGCTTCCCAAGTGAGAGCATCACTTGCTTTTAATGCAGCATGACAACACGTCTGAGTGCTGGCACACTGGACCTGACAGCTGCGTCACACCCCAGTGCTCTTTCACTCTTGGCTGGCAGGGGCAGGGTGGGGACCCATCTTTCACTGGGGGAGCTGTGATGATCCCAGTTTTCAGGCAAATTTGTGAGAGCCACAGGAGGACAGGGGGGAAGGGGGGCTCTAATGACCCACATGCACTCTTATCTCATTTTTTCTCCTTTGCACATCTACTTGTTGTTATGGGAAGAAACCAAAGTAAAAGCAACCTTGAACTTTGAGTCATCATTCTTGCCCATTCTCAAAGACAAACTATGATCCATGGTCTGGCCAGCATCACAGAATGCAAAGACAAACCACAGACTGGGAGAAGATATCTGTACTACATTCAACCAACAACGTCCCCAAAAGATAGCCTGTCATCTTAAAACAGAACAACTGAAACTGAGGAACAACAAACAAACCAACAAACCTGGGAGTCTGCTGACCACACAGCCGAAGATACCTTAAACCAAGTGACAAATAGCAGCTTCAAATATAAGGCCCAGACCCCGGCTGGGCAAACTGCAGGCAACGATGCACAGTCCAGCTGCTTCTCAAAGGGCAGTTTTGTGCTGCTCTGTACAGCAGCTTCCAGGCAGAAGAGAGAAGAGATTCGTTTATTAAATGGTGGTGAATCACTTTCCTTAGCAGCTCAGAGTAAATCAGATCAGTATAGATAATAATTACAGCTATCACTTACTAAGGGATTATTATGTAACATAAAAACACTACACATATACCATCTCATTTAATTCTTATAACAACCCCATGAAGGAGAAACTATTATTATCCCTATCTTTTCCTCTTCCTTCCTTCCCTTGTCTTTTTTTTTTTTCTTTTTCCTGGTGCTAGGGAGGTAACCTCTGGGCATTGCACATGGTAGGCAGTGCTCCGCTAGTCAGCCCCAGCCCCAGGCCCCCCCTTTTATTAACATGAGGAAAACAGGATGCAGAGACACTGACTATGTGGATCACTCAGCTTGAAAGTGGTACAACAGGGCTCACACCCCAGTTGTCTAATTCCTGGGTTCATTTTGAACTTGGGCTTCAGCTATGGTAAGAAGAGGCAGATGGAAAGAGTCATGGTGAGGGAAAGAGCCCAAACTCAGAGACTTAAAGGCTGAATGTTTTCTCTCACATGTGGAAGCCAGAGTAAAATCTAAGACAGGATGAAAGTTAGCTAAGCTTAAATAATAATCTCAACATGGGTGAAATATCACATAAGCAGGGAAGTCATAACTATGAAGGTTTAGGGGAGAAGGGAGGAAGGCAGGAAGGGAAGGGAGGGATTAGGGGATTATCAATGTAATTGTGAACTCTCAACTCCCATGAGAAGCCCAACTGTACACAGGCAGGCAGTGAAACTCAGAAATTTCAAAAATTAATATACATGTTTATGCTCATTTCTATCTGTAGGATGGGGGTATTACAGAGCACACATGAGAGTGGAAAATAGACACAGTGGGGAGATCCTGGATTAGGATGGGCTTAACTTACTTTATCAATATCCATATATGCATGAATATGTAACGATTCCCTCCAATATGTAAGACTATGCTGAACAAATAAAAAAATAAAATAAAATTATATTTAAAAAAAAAAAGAGAAGAAGATACCACTTAACCCTTGTCTTTTGGGTCTCAGCTGCCTGCAGGGAACCCAGCTCCTCTGGACCTAGAGCTCTGCCATGCATTCCTCTGTAGCGTCTCATTCCATTCAAAGGAATTAGAATCCCACATATATGCCCTTGGCCCCCCTCTATCCTATTATAAACAAGTTTTGCTGTAAATGCTTAATCTTCAGCAACTTGCCTACACTTACTAATTGTTCAAAATAAGTTGGCATAAGTAAAAATAATAACAACAATAAGACAAATCCAGTTGAAGGATCAAGGTTAGTTAAGGGGCGGGGGATGTGGCTTAGGGACAGAGCGTTTGCCTAACATGTGCAAGGCCCTGGGTTCCATCCGCAGCAAAGAAAGGAAGGGAGGGAGGGAGGGAGGAAGAGGGATAAAAAGAATTTTATTCTAGTTTAAATGCCAATTTATGGGCTGCAGTGATGGCTCAGTGGTATCACACTTGCCTGGCAAGCATGAGGACCCAGGTTCGAACCCCAGCACCACATACACAACTAAGTGTCAGGGCAATAAAAACCAGGATAACAGCTACATAAAACTGACTCTTTTTTTTTCTCTCTCTCTCTCTCCCCCTCTCTTTAAAAACAGAGGGGAAAAAAGCCAATTTATTCTGACCTGCCTTTTTCTAATAAACAGAAGAAATAATGGAAAACAATGTGTGGGGAAAAGAAGTGACAGAAACCATAAACCTTCGACCGTGTGAGAGAGAACGCAAGCCTGCGAGCGTGGCAGTACACCGCTGTTAACTGATACAGACATCACAACTTGACCTCGTTTTTAAGGTATACTTCTTGCTGCCAATTTCAGCTCAGCAAAAATTTTCAAACCAATTGTGACATAAGATGCACTTATCTTTCCGAAAGAAATCCTTATATGAACTGGGAGGTGGCGGAAAACACCTGTACAGACCCTGACGAGTTGCTAGCAGCAAGCAGCGGTGGGGTGCCAGCAAATGTTTAGTAAACGGCTCTCCGGAGAGAAGCCTTCACTGGTAGGTCTGCTGATCTTCATGATGCAAACACTCCCACCATAGTGCATTTCAAGCTACCAAGATGACTAAAAGCAAAATTGGCCAGAGAAGTACACAGTCAGCTCTCAGGAGGTGATGTGAGCAGGCTCCTGGCCACAGATGGCAACTGCCAACATTTATCGGTTACACTCCATGTGCCAGATTTGAGCTAAGTCCTCCAAATCAGCCTCTTTGAGTCCTTGCAAGGCCAATGGGGCAGGTTTTACCTTATCCTCATTTTAAAGATTAAGGGAAACGGTGTGGAAGAGGATAATTCACTAGCCAAAGTTCACGCTGGCAGCTCATTCCAGGAGTCTGCTCCGACGGTCTCTCTCAGCTCCTCCTCCATCTTGCCCCTTTCCATGGCTGGTTAAGGAGGGTGTTTTGGTTGCTCCCACCCCATCTTACAGTGACATCTTGCTAAAGAGCACAGAGCAGGCTCTGGGTAGTGGGCACTGGGGTAAGGGGACTGACCCACATCAGCCACGGAAGGGTGTTTGTCCTCCTCTCCTCTGGTAAATTTCACCGTGCCCTTTGAGACTCATGTCACAAGTTCCCTCTTTAGCAGAGCCTTTCCCAACTCCCCTGTCATTATTCTCCAAATATATTTTTCTTCTAAGACTTTATTTTTGCCCATTATGGAATAAATGCTTGCTCATTAGAGAATATGGAAACATCCAACAGAAAGGAAAAAACTCTCCTGTGGTCCCACCTGCCACTCACAGCACTCTATAGTTTGCATCTTAAATGTCATCCAGAGGCCCATGTATTAGTGGCACTATGGGGGGAGTGCTTAAGAGGAGGCCTAGCAGTAGGTTTCAGAGCACTGGGGGAGTGCCCTTGAAGGGGACAGTGAGACCCCAGCCCTTCTCCTCCTCTATTTCACTTCCTTGCCATGAGATGAAGCTTTTGTCGTCATGTGTTGCCCACCATCTGCCACGTACACCAGAGGTTTAAAAGCTCTGGGTCCACCTGATCATGAGATGGAAGCTCTAAAGTCAGGAGCCAAAATAAACCTTTTTTCTCTATAAGTTGATTATCTCTGGTATTTGTTAAAGGGCTAGAAAACTTACTCTCACAGCATTTGATTCATCTTTCTGCTATGGTTTCATTCCTCTATATGATGACTATTTATGGATAGTCATCCATCATTTATGGGCTGGCTTCTTCTGGGAAGCTATAGGGTTATCCTCATTTGTATCTCCATCCTTAGCACAACATCCAGTACATGGCTGTCTCCCCAATTAATTCAGATGCTTGATTATAATGTCTTTTATGCATAAAACGAACACCAAGCTTTTCAAGTCAATCCTCACGGTCATTGTAATCATAACTGAAGCTGGTTGTCATTATTTGTCCTGAATACGTGTGACTACCCTCTTGTCCTGAATGGGCAGATGAGGGCTGTTCCAGCTGGCATCATTCCTTACCTGCATCCCTCTCATCTTCTGGAACCGTGTGATGGTGTCACTGATGGTGTAGACACGCACATGGCCCATGTGCAGCTTGCCAGAAGGATAAGGGAACATGGAAAGCACATAAAACTTGGGCTTTGATTCCTAGGACAGAATGACAATGAGTATTTATTAAGCATTTTTCTGGGAACTCTCCATGTGCTAATATTTGGGGACTTTACTCAAGGTAATAATTTAACATTTAAAATTTTTCCGTTTGAAAATCTCTTCTCATTATGTAAATTGATAAAAACATTAAAAACCAAAATTCAAAGCCCTGGTTTAAGAATGTCCAAAATAATGCTGAACAACTTCTAAGTACTAATTACCCATATACATTTTTAATTTTTTTCTCTTTTAAAAGTTTTTTTTTAACACAGCTTCTATCTAGGTCATAAAGAACTGTTCTTCCAAATGAAGCTCTAACATATATACCCATATAATTCAAGAGACAGTGGTTGAATTGTACAGATATGACATCTCTAAAAACGAAGCCCCTTCCTAAACCCCCCATGGCTGCATTGAGCAGTATAAGTAGGATCCTAACGTACCACTTTGAACCCTGAGTCTCCCCCCAGACTGTGAGCTTGTCTTCCAATAGAAACAGTTGAAGTAGGGAAGCCGTGGGAACATCTAAACCAACAAAGGGTAAAGGCTGCTGTTACAGGGGTGACAACCAGGCACAAACAGACAAGAGTTAATGGACTCTTCCAGCTTCCAACGCAGCAAGCTCTTGAGAAACCCGGGAGATCTGTACCTGGGCCTGGACAGGGAGGAGACCAGGCAGGTGGTCTTTACTGGGTCACCAACTTTTGGCACCTTGGCTGTTACACTGGTAAAATGGTAAACGCTGTCGAGAGTTCGTGCACATGAGGGAAAAGGCTCCGAGGGACAGATGGGAGTCACCGACCAGATTCCTTCCGGTTGTTCAAGGGCAACTACTGTGGTTTGGTTTTGTTTCTGTTTTGTGTGTGTGGTGCTATGCATGGAACCCAGGGCCCCGTGCATGCCAGGCAAGTGCTGCCCCACTGTGCTACACCGCAGCCCCAAGGACAGATTTAATCATCTCTTTCTCCACCTCCCAGCACTGCATCAGAAGTTTAATAACTGTCGGATGCATATTGATTGGCCTTTGTGGGAACACTCAACAGCAAACTTCACAAATCCTGTCTGGGTAATAGGAGGCTTCACTGCAACCCTCTCGCAGTGTGTGTTGAGGGTGGGGGTCCCCCGATGAAAGGAAGAGCAATAGGGGAGCCACTTCTGTTGGCCACTGGGGTCTGCCTGTCCGCTGTTACCACTTCTGGATCTCGCTGTCTTCGGGTTCTCCTAGAACTCTTTTGAGTCTTTCTTTTCCCGAAAGTAATGGAAACATATGAAAAACATAATATTCATGACCCATCTGATGTAAATATAGAGGAGGACAGTTGTGAAATATCGTTCGCCAAACACATGCATAACTGTCAACGCACAAGGCCAATTATAGTCAGGTGAGTAGAAGAAACTGGAAATCAGGTTCTGGACAAGTCCCCTCCATTTTTATATTACATTTTATTTATTTATTTATTTATTTATTTATTTATTTATTTTCGTGGTGCTGGGGATTGAACCCAGGGGCATGCTACCACCAAACTACGTCCTCAGCCCTTTCTTTTTTTCTCTTTTTGCAGTACTGGAAATAGAACCCATGCGCAATTCATCCCTGAGCTACATGCCCAGTATATTCTATGTGAGACAATGCTATGGCTTAGATATAAGGTGTCCCTCAAAATCTCATGTACAGGTGCTGGAGCCATGGCTCAGCAGTTGGAGGGCTTGCATGGCATGCGTGAGGACCCGGGTTCAAACCCCCGCACCGCATGCACAACTAAACTTCAGAAAAACAAAAACCAGATGAAAAGATAAATAAAACTGATTTTTTTCTCTTTCCCTCTCTTTAAAGAAAAAAAAAAAAGCTCATATGTGAGACAATGCAAGATTTTTTAGATGACATGATTGTGTGGTGAGAGCCTCAACCTACTCACTAGATTAACCCACTAGTATGGATTAATTAGGTGGCAACTGAAGGCAGGAATGGTGTGGATGGAGGAGGTGGGTCACTGGGAGTATGGCTTTGGGGTTTATATTTTGTTCCTGGTAAGCAAGAGCTCTCTCTGCATCCTGAGCTGCTTTCCTCTGCCATGCCCTTCCACCATGATGTTCTAACTCACCTCGGGGCCCTGAGCTATGGAGTCAGCCAACCAGGGACCAAACCTTTGAAACTGAGCCCCAAATAAATTTTCCTCCTCTACGTTGTTCTTGTCAGGTCTTTTGGACATAATGACAAAAAAACTAACTAAAACAAAAAGGGTCTCCCTAAGTTGTCAAGGCTGGCCTCAAACTTGTGGTCCTCCTGCCTCAGGCTCCCAAGAGACTGTGATTAGCTGGGATTATAAGCACGTGCTCCTGTGCCCGGCTCTTGCCAAGTTCTTTTAACTTCCTTCAGCAAGGAATGTTTAAAAAAAAAAATGACTTTAACAGAAGCACTGATACATGGGAAAAACAACCAGAACGGGACTGTCCCCTGTACTGCCCATCCTCTAGATACGACCTGCAGGGAGAGAAAGAAGAGAACAAAAAGGAATCTGGAAAACACACAACCTAGACTATCCTCTGGAACTGCTGAAATGACAACCAAACAGGATGGCAAGTAGGACACCGGTCATGCCCTTTGATTAGAAATTACGGACTCATAACTCAGGGGAATCTCAAGATGACCTTCTGAGATTCAGGGGTCAGTGGGGATTCAGGGAATCTTTTTTTTTCTTTTTTTTTTTTGCACTGGGGATTGAACCCAGGGGAACTTAACCACTGAGCCACATTCCCAGCCTTTTTTATATTTTATTTTGAGACAGGACCTTGCTAGGTTGCTTAGGGCCTCACTAAGTTACTGACACTGGCTTTGAACTTGGGATCCTTCTGTTCAGCCTCCCAAGTCTCTGGGATTACAGGTGCACCCTGTGGGATGCAGGAAATTCAGTGGCGTTAAGAAACGGAGTGGGACTGGGGTTGTGGCTCAGAGGTAGAGCATGTGCCTAGCATGCGGAGCCCCAGGCTTCCATCCACAGCACCACACACACAAAAGGTAAGTGACAGAAAACTGTCTCAGCTTGTAAATAAGTCCCCAATGGAAGGGGCAACAACGCATCCTTTTACTAAATGCAAACGTCAAAGCAAGAAAACTTCACTTGTGGGGCTGGAGTGGTGGCTCAGAGGTTGGAGTGCTTGCCTGGCAAGCGTGAGGACCTGGGTTCAAACCCCAGCACCATATACACAGCTAAGTGTTGTAGCAACAAAAACCAGATGAAAAACTAAATAAGATTGATTCTCTCGCTCTCTCTTAAAAAAAAGACAACCTCACTTGTTCGAAACCTTATTCCTTCCTCTTGCCTTTCCTTTTGGAATTTTTAGGGTTATGGGAAAACACCTTGTTAGAGTTCTCTGTGAACTGAAAGAGTAGTAAAACTGTTGATAAATGCTATTTCTAGACTTTCATTTTAAAGTTTTTACACAAAACACTTTCCTTTCATTACGATCACCTCATTTTATTACACTAATGTTTACTCTGTGCACTGCGTTTATTTAACAGTATTGCCCCACTTTCCACGTATAGCTCCTTTGCAAACGTTTCCCTTGTGTTCAATGAAGATTAAATTAGTAGCAAAATCAAATGAAGTCAGACTCCACACCTGAACTTATAAAAGATGCACAGAAAAGCGCTGCTGGCAGGTCTTTAAAATTCATGAATATTTTTATTTATTGAAGAAAATATATTCAGCCTACTGCCTGTCCCTGCCTCTTGCTTTTTTGTGTGAATTAAGTCATTTTCCTCTGTGACAACAAAATGAGTTCCATCATGTGGGGGTGGAAAGGAGAAAAGTTATGGGACTTTATAATTGAGCAGAAATCTGATTGAAAGGGGAATTTTCATAATTATATAAAAGTCTAAGAATTTAAGCCTATGAGAGAAATGAAGATTGTAAGTGAGGGGAAGGGGATGATTTTTATAACTGGGTCCTATTACTTTTGTCAGCCTCTGACTTCAAAAGATGACTTCTGCCTCTGTGTGGATCACGTTCTGAAGATGTCGCTAAGCCGAGAGGGTGGCAGAATCAAAGGGCCACCCGACAAGAGGGCAGAGCTCCATCTCTGGTCCTAGGTTTGCCACCAGCTGTAAGACCTTTGGCAAATCCCTGTGCCTTTCTGGACTCAGTTTGCTACCTGTTAATCAAAAGAGGCAAAAAAAGGTTCCAAGCGAAAGCGTGAACTCAGAAATCAGGTGGGCCTGGGTTAGGATCCTGGCCTTCCCGCACGCTGCCTGTGCATCTTGGCAAATCACCAAACGGAGCCTCAGCTCTCTTACTCCCAAAATGAAGATAATAATGCCCCTCTTCAGGCTTGTTGCAGGATCAAATGATACTCGCTGGAAAGATGGTGTCTGGCATACGGTAAAGGCTCATTCAATGGCAGTTTTTAAGATAGTGATTATGACGATGGTGGTAAGACATGACTTCTAGAAACTCGCTTACATGGATTTCAAATGCACTTAGTACCAGAATGAGATTGATTATAAATGCTTCAAAAATCCACCAGCGCTCAGTCAAATCTCAGTTCCTGATAAACCACATTTTGTATCCACTTGTTTCTTTGATTTATATCAACTTCAGTTTGTAAAATGTGTTCAACTACCTTTTCTCATTTCATTTTCAAAACAATTCTGTGAAATAATGCTAAGAGCCTGAGAAGCAAAGATGAAATGACAGGCCTAGGTCACAAGAAATCACTTCTTGGGATGCACCAGTGTGACAGACCTGGCTTAGCTTCTCATTGGGCGTCCTCTCCACTTCCCTCTTCCTGACACAGTGCCCACAGGGGTCCCATGCAGTGTATATTAGGCCATATTCCTAATTATCAACCACAGTTTATTTTCTACCATTTAATAACTATAAAAATTACATGCTTAATCCAAGTGTGGTGGCACAGGTTGTAATCTCAGTGCTAAAGAGCCTGAGGCAAGAGGATCTCAAGTTCAAAGCCAGCCTCAGCAACTTAGCGAAACCCTACACAACTTAGCAAGACCCTGACTCAGAATTTAAAAAAATAAAAATAAAAAAGGCTCAGGATATGGCTCATATATTAAGCACCCGTGGTACCAAAAACAAGAACAAAATAAAACACAAAATTATATGGTTAAAATCAACAAAATGTCACAAAATCAGTAAGCTACAATTTCAAAATATTTGGAAGTCACTAAATTACCATCTAAACTGAAAGGAGAAAAGCTAATTTTACTCCACTTGTCCAGAATTAAACTGCTCCCTAGAGTCTAAAATACAGTCTGTTACGTTAGTCTGGTCATTTTGACCCAACAGCTTTTCATTTCCTACTGAGCTAAAAGTCAAGCTTTCATTGAAAGTGAAATTCAAACCTTCCTTTTCATCATTTTATTTTCTTATATTCGACATCTCTTGATTTCAGATTTTCTTTCTAACCAATTCCAAAATCATCCATCAGTTGAACACAGTAGCTCCGCTACGCAAGTCCATTTTCCTTAAGTGTCCATCCCACAGAAAGGAAGAGTGCCAGGGCCGTGGGAAGCAGGTGGTGGGAAAGGCAAGGCCATGGAGCGTGGCTGGTCCAGCTACACTCAGCTGCTTGCTTGGGGCCTAATTTCTAATTCAACACAGAGCGTCCCTATTATTTGACTGTTACTATTACAAAGGGAAAGTCAGAATTTAAGAGTAAAATTCTTACGGTGTTTTTCTCTGATCAGATTCAAATATATCATGTATTAAACTATATCTTCCACTTGTCATCACGAAGAAAGGATCCACATGCCCAAGACCCCTCCCCAGCAGGCTGGCCTTCCAGAGGAGCACAGAGCACTCTACGGAAACCAACAACCACCAAGCACAGAACACAACCAATGCTAACTCATTCAGCAGCTTCTGCAGTGGTTGGACTCCAACTCCAGATCACACCGGAAAAACCCCAAACCATGACGAAGCGATAGAATAGGGTTGGAGGCCAAGGTCATGGCGGGGGAAGGGCAGACCCCACTGAGCATGTGGCCATCTGAAGGGCCCAGATGCCTCTCCTGGCACCTTACATCTGGCCTGCTAGATCTCTGTGTGCTGCTCCATCACACAATGAACCAAGAAGGACCAAAACCTGCTGGGGCTCATGTTTCGATTATCTTCCCCCGGTAAGTGTTCCAGAATGCCTGGTGTGGTGCTGTCTGCCGTGCACCCTGTGGTCAACAGCGCCACCCACAACCCGCCACGCTGGCAGCTCTCAGCATCATTCTGTATCAGCTCATTCATCCTCACAACCTGCCCAGGAAGCTTTTGTCACCCTTTGTTTCAGATAAGAACACCGAAGCACAGAGATTTGGTTCAGGCAGTCTGAGCAGAGGTCCAAGTCCTTGGACCCTCTGCCCTACCCACCCCCAACCCCAGAGTACTCACGTCAGCTTCTAAAATTTTGGAGGCCAGTTCTTTTATTCGTGGACGCCACCATTCCTCAACATCCTTTCTTGTCTGCAACGTATATTCTTTCGTCCACTTCCCTGTGGCACTGTAAATACTTCTGGTACATTCTGGGATTACTCTCTTTTCCCACTTGATGACATCTGGCCCACCTTTTAGCGGCCTTCTCAGAAGAGAAGCATAAAGACCCAGTCTCTGCCAGGCAGAAGTCATTCTTCAGAAGGAACAAAGGTCCTGAAGAAAGGGACAGAAGACATATTTGCAAGCTGCCTAGGACCCTCCCACAGGCTCGTCTTTCCCGTTAGCACACCCAGTGTCCCGTCGGTTCACATGCTTTCCCCTTCTCTTTTGATTTTTGTTTTCCCTGAGGACGCTTTAGAAATTCGATTCATCTGACACCAACTCTTTTTTCTTTTTTTTTTTTAAAGAGAGAAGGACAGTGAGGGAGAGAGAGAGAGACAGAGAGAATCAAGTTTTATTGAGTTTTTCACGTGGCTTTCGTTGCTCCGACACTTAGTTGTGTACGTGGGTGCTGGGGTTTGAACCCGCTCACTCGCACATGCAGGGCAAGTGCCATAACCGCCGAGCCACTGCTCCAGCCCTGACACCAACTCTTAAATGTAAAATGTAAAAGTAGAGCACACCCCCAACATCAAAGACACAAAAACCCTGGAGGAACAAAGGTAGCCACCACTTGGGCCAGGTCCTGTGGAACCTCACAGGGGCAGGGAGGCGATGGGGCCTCCTCCCCCACCCTCTCCCCGGCCCAGATCTGTCCAGAGGGCTTCACTGGCCTTCTCTCCTGGCCTCAGCAGAGCTCAAAGCACATCCTGCCTTGGCCCAAGGTTCATACATCAGAAGAGATCCAAACACGAGCCTCCTGGAAGGAGCAGCGATTCTGAGCTATTACAGCATTTTCTTCACACTTACTCTGAGTTAAACACACACCGTAGGCTGAGCCAGGAAACAACCACTATTTAGATCGTTTATTCATTGGTTCTTTACTAATCTGCCAATTATTTACTGAGTGCCATCAGGTCCACACACTGTTCCAGGCACTGGGGATGCAGCAGTGAACACAACAACAAAAAAGTCCCAGGCTAGGGGTGCAGCTCAGTGACAGAGCATGTGCTTAGCGTGCATGTGGCCTTACGTTCAATCCTCAGCATGGCAGGAAACCAAAACAAAGTCCTTCCTCGCATCACAGTTATACACTAGCGCGGAAGCAGGTAGGACCAACAAATGGACATGTAATGTGCAGCAGCGGGGCGTGCTGTGAAGTGTTTGGAATACAACCCAAGTGTTGCACCTACCAGAACCGCCAGCTGCAACTCAGAATTCAATATTGTTATTTCCTTGGTTTCCTCCACGGGCGAATCCAGGAAATGACCTCATTGTAAAAGTTTTGGGTTTTTTTAATTTTCCTGTCTAAGGAATTAAGGTAAAGTTTCATCACATATTTAAGAAATATGACTGAACAGCCTAAGCTTTCTGCTTCTTGAATAACAGCCCTGGAGAGATGCTACAGTGGGGGCGAGGGGAAAAAGGATGGAACAGATCTTACAAACACAAGAGAGAAACAAACTTGGCGCTCTGGACTGGTGTTGATTCTGATTCTCTCAAAATTATTTCTATAACTATGAGGGTTTTGGCCTATTTCATAAAAATACTGGCTAGGAGTGTTGCTGGGAGGGTCGTTGAAGGCTTGTAAGAGTGGAATTCACGCTCACAGGAGATGGTGTCCACCATGCTGGCATTGTACTAATTTATCTGCCAAAGTTCGTGACATACCAATTCTCACTGCGTTTAACACCTCTTGCTTCTGTAGGGATGGAATCAGAGACACACTGAAAAACAAAACATTCTATCAACTGGGCTTGACTCTTAAAATGTGCAGATGTGACTACAGGCACGAGGGTGAGCTGCACGAAGCTGGTTAAATAGTAGCAATTCTATATAACTAGCCAACGGACACGCACTGCACAACGAAGTCAGTCACGTTTACTTTTAGGGTTTAGCTTTCTATACAATTAGAACTCTCTGGAGGAGTCAGAGATGTTTATGGTTTTCTTGCTAAGTCGGGATTTCCACACCTTTGCAAGCCAAGCAACACCTGTTCAGCAGAAGGCATGCCTTTTCCCTACTAGACAGCATCCCCAAGAACATGTCAGGAAGAGTGTTCCTGGGCTACTCTCACAAACAATGAAAAGTAACAAAATCATAAAAATACACACGAACCTGAACTGCAAACTGCCAAGGTTTTGGTTTCAGGGCTGGTTAGCCATCATGATGAAAGAAATAAGAGAGTGTGGACGATTCACCAACAAGAGTAACAGGCAGGCCATTCTTTCACTTAAAATTCTAGTTCTGTCTCTATAACTTACTTATTCTACACACCAAATCATCTGCAGCACAGAACACCACTCCCTGTCTATACAACAAGAATAACAAACTTTACGTAATATTGGCTCCCTAATAACCTCTCTTTTGAATAAACCAATGGACTAGAGAATCCTGAAATAGAACTGGGTATATAAAAGAATTTCAAGTTTATCAAGGAAAAAGCACAAACTGATTAGAAAGTGACAGATTATTCAAATTAGAGCTCCACCTCCAATCATGAACCAGAGTAAACCCCAGATAAAGAATGCTTTTTTTAAAGCATCATAAAGGAAGATGAAAACAGATGGGTATTTAATAAATTTTTACAAGACACATGATATTCTGTCCTGATCATAAAAACAACGGAAAATTTCACAAAGGAAAATATTAATTTCCTTTAAAAATGTACAATATCTATAATACCAAAACATCTTAAGCCAGGCACAGGGCACACACCTGTTAATCCCAGCAATTCAGGAGGCTGAGGCAGGAGGATCTGAAGCAGGAGGCCAGCCTGACCAACTTAGTGAGACCCGGTCTCAAAATAAAAAATAAAAAGGACTTGGGATGTAGCTCAGTGGTAGAGAACCCCTGGGCTCAACTCCTAGTACAAAAACAAAAACAAAATCATGAACAAAATTACTAGAGGGCAAAACAATTAGCTGAAAGAAAATGTTCACCAAAATCACAAAAGGTTATTCAACTCTATAAAAAGGTCACATATGAGAAGTGAAATACTCAAAACCTAATGTTAAAAATGGGCAAAGGTATGGGTGTAGCTCAATAGTAGACTGACCGTTTAGCATGCTAGGTCCTGAATTTAGTCCCCAGCAAACACACACACACACACACACACACACACACACACAAACATACATACATGCCAAAGGAAAATAGGTAAGAGGAAACACACGGTTAATAAATATATGCAAAAAAAAAAAACCCTTGCAACTAATCAAAGAAATGCAACTTAAATACTTTGTTTATCAGATTGGCAACAACTTTTTAAAGGAAAAGAAATATTTTTTTAATACTCCTGGTGTGAATGTAAATTGATTCCACTCTGGGAAGCAATCTGGTAATGTGTTCCAAGATCTCTTTAAGAAAAGTCCAAGGGATGGAGATGTAACTCAGAGGGAGAGCACACACTCAGCATGTGTGATGCCCTGGGTTCCATCCCTAGTACTGCAAAAATATAGTTCACCGGGTCCCCATACCATTCTCAGATTATTATTCTCTAGCAGGACTTACTAATAACCAGTCAGTCTGTACTCAAGTCTCTGACTTGTACAGAATTTCCTGGGTCTAGACCTTCTTGCCTTACTTTACTTCCCAGGCTCGGTTCTAGGCCATTCTAAATATTTCTCCATCCAATGTCTAATGGGCCCTTCCTCTTCCTGATATGAAGAGGTGTGGCCATTTTATCAGAAAGCTTCGTGGATACAATGAATGTGAAAGGTGTAGCTCATGTCTTACACTTATGTTCAACTTGGCCTTTATCTTCCCTAGTTCTGCCTCACCCAGCTCCTTCACTTGTTTGGGATCTTGTCTCTCCACATCCTTCCAAAGCATCAATTCCCTGCTACTCCATCCTTCTCAGTCGTGACCTCAGCCTCACTTGGAACTTAAGGTTAAAGTTTTTGAGAATAGGAGGGACCCGAGAGCTGGATTCAAAATGATGATCACATATAGACAGAGAAACCTAAAAGAGTAGGAGGCAAAGAAACGCACACATGGGAGTAGTAATAAAGGCTTTTCTTTGCACCTAAAAGAAAGTGCAAGAGAGTATCTGGGAAATTTTCTCATACAGAAACTAAGTTTAGGGGCTGAAGCGGTAGCTCGGTGGTTACAGAGCTTGCCCAGCATGCACAAGTAGGCAAGTTCAAACCCCAACACCAAGTACACAACTAAGTGTCAGAGCAGTGAAGGCCACGTGAAAAAACTAAATAAAAATTGATTGTTTCTGTCTGTCCCTCTCTTTAAAAGAAAGAAAGAAGAAAGAAAGAAAGAAATTAAGTTTTTAAAAATATGCTTAGGCTGGAGCGGTGGCTCAGCAGATACGGTGCTTGCCTAGAATGCGTGAGGACCCGAGTTCGAACCCCAGCACCACATACACAACTGAGTCTTGGAGCAACAAAGGCCACATGAAAAACTAAATTAAGTTGTTTCTCTCTGTCTCTCCCTCTCTCTCTCACTGTCCCTCTTTCTTTAAAAAGAAAAAAAAAAGATATGCTTGGGTTTCGCAGCTCATTCCCTGTGAGACCTCAGGCAACTCATTTCCTGTCTGAAACTTCACCTTCCCTCTCTGTAAGGAGTAGACCCACATGATTGCAGAGGACCCTCAAGTTTTAACATGTTGTGCCAATGACCTGTGGGCCCCCATTGATGCAATGAATGTCCTTTGCCAGGATCCAAACGCCAACCCGGCCCAGGGGGTAAAGATCCAGGGATGAACCGCAGTAGAGGGGCCGGGGGGTCTGGAGTACATAACCAGGTGAAGATGTGTTTTGTCTTGGAAAGGGTCTAGATCCATCAGCGGGATCCAAGGCTTAAAGCTCCAGAAGACTAGGATCTCAAAGACTTTTCCAGTTCTGAAGCTGCAAGGTTTCAGGACCACGTAACCCAGCCTGCTCCTTGCCTTCCTGTCCCAGCAAATCGGAACCTCCCGATCCGGGGTTGAGGACATCAGTCGGGCCCGCCTCGCGTCCCGCTGAGCTCCGGCAGGGATTTACCTGCTCACAGGCTTTGGCCTGCAGCTCCTCCACGCTGCTTTCCCCGAGCCTTTAGGCACACACGGCCCGGTCAATCCCCGTGGGCGCCGCCATGTTGGCAGAACAACAACTTTATCGGTCGCGGCTGCGGGAGACACGGACAGGCGGGCGGGGCCGGGGAGGGGCGGCGCGGCTGGTGGGCGGTTCCCAGCAGCTCGTGGGCGGGGAGGGGCGGGGCGTATGTCCCTGGCCCCGCCCCCGGACGTGCCTTGCGTCTGGGAACTGCAGGCCTCTGCGGGTCCAATTACTACAGTGTGGCCCGGGAGCCGTGGAGTTCTCACCTGTAGCCCCTGCTGTTCTGGAGGCTGAAACAGGAGGATCACCAAGTTCCAGGCCAACTTGGGCAATTCAGTGGGACCCTGTCTCAAAACAAAACAAACAAACAAACAAAAAGATTGGAGTGTAGAATGCCAAAGGACTCAGTAATAAATAGAGCGCTGTTGGGTTCAACCTCCAGCACGGCGGGGATTATCACAGCGCAGCAGGTGCGTGAGAGCTGTCAGGTTAGGGACGCCCGGATAAAGCCGGCAGCAGATGGCGAAAAGAGCGCTGGCTTAATCTAAGACCCAGGTTCGAATTCCCTCTGATGGGCTTGAGCAGATCTCGACTTTCTGATCCCTGAGGCATCTGCTCCCTCCATGTTCTCTCTTCTTCTAACACTGGGAGGGGAATTGCTGGCCTAGACTAGATTAGGGGCAAAATACTTTTCTCACCACAGAAGAGGGCTGGGAGTAGGGAAAGCAGGATGTCTGAACAACCATCTTCCAAGAGGATTCATTGTATTCCAGTCTCCCAAACTCCTGCGTGCACACCCACAACTGTTTCATGCTTGTAATAAATTAATGGAGCAGTGAATTTGCAAAGAACCAGTGGTGTAAAAGTGTAATACTTTTCAAAAAGGTAAAATCTGTTTAAAGGAGAATTTGGAGAACACATATATACTGGCAATCAGAAATACTGAAATTAATTTGCTAATTGTGCAAATGGTTGCTAACCTATAGTACAAGAAAAAATAATGTTCCAGAACCATCTTTTTCTTGAAATCATTTGTACCTCTCTTGTCCCAAATTCATCCCATTACTATACATATTCTACACTTCTGTTCTTTAAGATGAACAATAGTCATTAGGAAAGCCAGAAAAAGAAAACACTCTTACTATACTCAAAGGCTCCCGCCTGCACTCCAGCCAAGGGACGCACAGTAATCTTTTTTGCCCCTTTCCAAGTCTTGAGCAAAGTTCCTGACAGTTTAACATCCAAATGCTTTGTTATTCAAAGTGTGATCTCCAGACCAGGAGCAGCCTCACCTGAGAACTTGCTAAAAATGGGAATCTCAGGGTCTACCCCAGACCGTCAGAGACTGTATTTAACAAGATCCACAAAGCATTTCCGTCATACTCAACTTTGAGCCTTCCTGTTCTAGAATGTGAGAATTAGAAAAGATATTAAAGAACCTGCCCAAGCAAACTGGAGTCCAGCCTGCTCATTTTACCAATGAATAAACCGAGGCCCAATGGAGCAAGATAGCTCAAGGTCACGTTGCAAGTTAGTAAAAAGATGAGTATTCAAAACGGGGTCTCCAACGTGCCGGAATAGAGCCCTTACCCAATAGCACACTTAGAGTACAAATTCTAGTCCAATTCTCTTACTTCAAAGATGAGGATGCTGAGGCTTGAAGATTGATCACAACTTATCATACATCTAATTGCTGGAAGAGCCAGGATTCTAATTCAGGTCTGTTGACCTCTCCACTCCAGAACACGGGATGCTTAATTTAAGCTGATACATTGAAGCGTTGACTGGCATATTAAACTAATATGCACATTTAATGCATGTAACCATACTTAGAGTTGCCTCTTTCTCTAACATACCCAAAATAAAACCTCTACCCTTATTTTGGTTCAAAAGTTCTCTTTCCTCCTCATATGAATTAAAGTTAACATTGACATTTCTAGAAGATTATTTCAACTAGAATTTTTCTAAAAGTCATTTGCTTTATAGAAAAGTTGCTATTTTTACATCAAGGAAGACAGTAGCATTAAAGTAAATTCCTCCACTCTTAAGGAGCTTGCTGCAAAAATACATTATTAAATGAAAAAGAATAGTTGCTGGGTTATACAGAATGTTATACCTTTTTTTAAGGAAAATAAATAAAAGAAATACATTTATTAGTATATATGGAAAGAAATCCAGAAAAAAAAGTCCCAAACTATTTTTTTCCTGTGATGATTTTTAGGGTACAACAGGATTATATAGGGTCTTTCTTTAATGGCTTCTGTATTCCTTTTATTTTTATAGTAGCTTGTGTGGATCTGAATAATGATTACCCCTAAAGATACTCAGATTCCATTCCCTGGTACCTGTGAGTTCCACCTAATATGGCAAAAAAATTATTTTTGCATGAATGATGAAATTATGCTTCTTAAAATGGAGAGATTATACTAGTATGCCTGAATACATTGTAATCATGAGTGTGTCTTTTTATTTTTTCTTTTCCTAGTGCTGAGAGATTAAAACCCAAAGCCTTGCACATAGTAGGCACATGCTTTTACCACTGAGCTATATCCCCAGCTCCACAAATATTCTTATAAAACGTAGCTGTAAGGGCTGGAGCGGTGGCTCAGCAGTTTTGACGATTTCAATTTTTTTCAATTTGTATTTATTTTTCCATCTGACCTTTGTTGCTCTGACACTTAGTTGTGTACATGGTGCTGGGGTTTGAATCTTGGTCCTCATGCATGCCAGGCAAGTGCTCTACCATCGAGCCACCACTCCAGCCCCTGTATGTGTTTTTAATATTCAAACAATTTTAAAACTGTTTAGAAAGAGAATTCCATACATTTGGATACCAATTGTTTTAGTCAAGGATGAACCACATCACATACCACCATGGTCCCATAAGAGTATAGTGCAGGGGCCGGAACAGTGGCTCAGCGGTTATGGCGCTTGCCTGGCATACGCAAGGATGCGGGTTCGAACCCCAGCACCACCAAGTACACAATGAAGTGTCAGAGCAACGAAGGCCACATGAAAAACTAACTGAAATTGATTCTCTTGTTCTCTCTCTCACTGGCCGTTTCTCTTAAAAAAGAAAAAGAGAAAAGGTAGCTGTAGGGAAATTGTGACAGCAGAAGAGTTAATGTAACCACTGACACAATGCAAAAAACGCTGGCTTTGAAGATGAAGGAAGAAAGCATGGACCACGGAAGGCATGGAGCTCAGCGCTAAAAGATGAACACGGCAAACGCACAAAGCACGCAGATTGTCCCATACAATCCAGGGACCCACTTCCCAAGTGCATTCGAAAGAACTGAAAGCAGAATCACAAAGAGATGTTTGCACACCATGGAAATAGCAGCACTCTTAACAACAGTCAAAACGTACCAGCAACCCCTGTGTCCGACAGCTGATGACTACTTAAGTGAAATGTGGTATTTACATACAATGGACTATTATTCATCCTGGAACAGGCTGACATATGCCACAGCATGTACGAATCTAATGCCAAGGCACCGAAGGACAAGTATTGTATGATTCCTCTTATGTAAGGTACTTAGCGTGGTCAAATTAGTGGGGAGAGAAGCAGAATGGAGATTACTAGATGGTGGAAGTACTGGCTGGGAGAGGGCAGCTATTTTTTAACAGGTACAGAATTTCAGCTGGGGAAGGCAAGAAGTTCTATGAACGGATAGTGGAGATGTTTGCACAATAATTTGAATGCAATTAATGTCCCTGAACTATATACTTAAAGATGGTTAAAAATGGTAAATCAGATGTTTATGTAGTTTATCACAATGTAAAAACACAAGAAGCTGGGTATGGTCTGTCATCCCAGCTACTCTGGAGGCTGAGGCAGGAGGATCACAAGTTCAAGGCCATCCTTAGCAATTTAGTGAGACCCTGTCTCAAAGTAAAATTTAAAAGGATCCGGGGGTGTCGCTCAGTGGTAGATCACATGCCTAGCATGTATGAGGCCCTGGATCCAATCCCCAGTATAGAGAAAAAAAAAGTAAGAAAGAAAACAGATCTCCTAGGTCTTCCATAGGGAATATGTCCCTGATGTTAAATAAAAATCACAGAAGCCCATTATTTTGGACTAAGCTCATGTAGTAGGTCCTAACAAGACCAGGCTAGAAATTAAAATGGAGTCACATTAAAGTTCCACATCACTAAACTAAAACTAAGGTACTTATCTGACTTTCTGAGAAATCAGGATTAGAGAGAAACAGACAAATTTCCCACCTAGACCCAAATCAGAATGATAATGAAGTTCCCTCTGCTTTAATCCTTATACAAAAGAAGCAACCGAAGGAACCTGAGGTTAACTTATCAGTTATTTCCCTAGTGTTCAGTCTCTCTGTCCCTGTCTTACAAGGAAAGTAACTTTGAAGCTGTCAATCTGGCCATGATGTACTGGTATGTGCACACCTACAATCCCAGTACTTGGGAGGCTGAGATGGGAGGATCACAAGTTTGGAGCCAGCCTCAGCAACTGAGCTAGACCCTGTCTCAAAAAAAAATTTTTTTAAAAGCTCAGTGTTCAAGTGCCCTTGGGCTCAATTCCCAGAATAAATAAATAAATAAATAAAGTTTACAAATAGCTTTCTCTGAGGTTTCCCACATCCAAAATAGCCTTCAATGCACCCCACCTGGTTGAATCCACACACTTGTATCGTTCCTTCCTACCTTGTACTATAGGCCACAGAGCAAAGGTGACAGCCTGTTGTGTTCTAGAACAGGTCAGGAAAGGTCCATCTCGCACTGGGAAGGGAGGTCTGCTAGCAACCCCAGTGGACAACTTGACCAAAACCTTCGAGAGAGTCCCTGAGGCAGTACCACTTGGTGAAGCCATTCCCAGAAAGTGTGATGTTGTAAATGTTTGTAGTAAGCAGCTGTGTTTTGGAGATAATGGGTTTTTCAGAAACAAGTAATACACCATTTCCTTCTGGCAGCTGGTCCAAGACACAGTTCAGGGGACAACTAACATTGGTTATTACCTGTCCTTTGTCACCTCCAGCTTGGGACAGCTCCTCTATCTTCATTTGCTCTTCATGACCTGGACGCTTCTAATGAGGACCCTTCTAAAAAAATACCCAATTCTCCAAAATAGCTGGTCAGGTATTTCGTAGAACGTCTCTCCTGAGTGTGTTTTGGCCATAACACCACCGGAGTGAAGGTTGTACCCTTTCAGGTGCGTTTCAAAGGAACAGGAAACGCACGCATGTGTTTGTAAGGAGACAATAAAGACATAGAAGAAATTGAGCAAATGGAAGGAATAACTGAAGGAGACGCAGGAAAGGAGAAGAATCTGGAAAAATGCTGAGCTCATCAAGGTAGACTTTAATATTTTATTCTCTGTTTTAAGACATTGATGATTTCTATAACAGATGTGCTACATTTGAAATTTTTAAAAAATTACTTACTTTTTTTAACTCTAGGCTCAGACCTTTTCCCAAAATAATAGCATTGCCTTTCTTTCCATATTGTAAGAGGCTTCTATAGCGGTGGACACTTGGAAAACCCATTTTCCTTCCCACGTATTTACCTGTGTTTCCTTTTATGACACTTGACCTTCAGCAAGAACCACGACACACCTCCCGCCCTGGTGTCTCTCTTCAGCTTCCTGTCGTCCTTCTCTGGTTGCCTCCTCCACCTTGATTTTCATTCCAGCCATATGCTGGACCAGAAAACGGCGCTCACCTGGCATACGTGAGGACGCGAGTTCGAACCCCAGCACCACGGGAAAAACTAAAAACTGATTCTCTCTCTCTCTCTCTCACTGTCTACATCGTGGGGCTTGATCCTTCAGTCCCTTCCCTCTCTCTTTCTCTCTCAGTGTTTCCTTCCAGCCATCCTCTCAGCTCATCTGTTTCAGACCCCGACCATGCCTCCTCTTCACCCACTTCCTACCTCACTTTGTCTTACCTACTCTGTTGCAACATGCCAAAGGTAGACATTCTGGAAAATTTGAGTCATACTATAAAAATTCTATTGGACAATTTGCGGAGTTCTTTGTGGACTCCCTCAATATCATGAGTGTCATTTGAAGCGGTGCAGCTGTTGCCAAGCCAGGCATGGAGGAGCACGCCTGTAATCCCAGAGGCTCTTGAGGCTGAAGCAGGAGGATCACAAGTTCAAAGCCAGCCTCAGCCACTTAGCAAGGCCCTAAGCAACTTAGCAAGACCCTGTCTCAAAATTTAAAAAAACAAAAACAAAAAAAAAATACAGTGCCAGGCATGGTGGCGTACACCTGTAATCCCAGCAACTTGGGAGGCTGAAATGGAAGGTTCACAAGTTTGAGATCAGCCTCCGCAATTTAGCGAGGCCCTAAGAAACTTAGAGAGACCCTGCCTCAAAATTAAAAAAAAATGGTCCAGGGATGTTGCTCAGTGGTTAAGCACCCCTGGGTTCAATCCCCAGTACCAAAACCCAAAACAAACAAACAAGACCTGTTCCAAACATCTCCAGGGGTGGGAGTCTACATTACCCTGACCATTTTCTCCCCTTAGTGTAAAAACAAAACTATTCCTCCCCTCTTACCTGAGTAGGTAAGGCCAACTCGCTAGAAATGACCTAGAAGTGACAGAGTAATAAATAATCCAAACTTGACATCAATTTCCATGCTTTTCTGACCTTTACAAAAACAAATCACTGGCATGATCAGCTAAGTGTCACATTGCAGACACTGATTCAGATCTTCCGGGGAAAACTTTCAGTCTTCCGTGACGGAGATGAAGCCAAGCCCCCAAGATTCATGCTACTATATGTGCTAGTTTTCAATTCAAATGCCACAGTTGTAAAAATCAAGTGATTTAAGGTGGAGACAGGCTTAACATCTATTCCTCTGTTTTTCTGATCATTCAGGAAATTACCCCTTTAGCCCATTCTGAGCCATTTAATCTGTGAACTTAACCTCCACCTCCAGGTCTCAGGTCTGGCTTAAATCAATTCCATGCTCTGAACATGAAGACAGTTCACCCAGGCAGAGCAACTGAAGCTAAAGCAATCCAGGGGCAGCACAGGACTTCTCCTGGGAATACCAGGTCCTGGATTCTCTTTCCTGCTGTGTGGGAATGAAAAACCCCAAAAGTTGCCATTCCAGAACCACAATGGGGAGACGGCTTAAGTTGGAGGAAAGAAACTGAGAGAGGAATTGGGTCCTGGCACCATGGAAGGATATACTGGATCAAGCCCTGCCTGAGGCCCAGATTGTCCTCTGATTTCCATGGCACGGGAGCTGGTGAAGCCTCTTATTATTCAAGCCACTGGCTGGGTAGCTCAGTGGTAGAGGGCTTGCCTGGCATGCATTAGGTCCTGGACTCTATCTCCAATACCTTAGAGGGAAAAAAGTAATTATTCAAACCACCTCACTTGAGTTTTCTGTTTTTTGCAATAAAAAGCATGTCCATGTACCAAACTGTCTCTAACCTCCACGTGGAACTGATCAACTATTCCCTCCAGTATCTTCTGCACTCCTCCACCGCTCCTGCACCTGTTCCCGTCCCCGGGGACCTGGAATATTGCAACAGCCTCTGCTCTTCACCGCTCAATAGTCTTCTATTTGCCACTGTGGATGGCACACAGTAGGTGTTCAGTACGTGTCTTCTAAATGTGGTCGTTTAAAGGGGGAGTTACCATCCATCCTCATGAATCACTGATGATGTATCTGTGGATTTCTCTGTTGATGGCTTTCATGGTGTTCTTCTGGTGATTCACAGACTTGCACCAAGAGTCGAAGAGTTCCCTGCTGTGTACAATCTCAGCAGAAGTTAAAGGAGGTGACGCTCTTCTCTATTGCAGCTCTCGTGCTGTGAAGTGACCTTTCTGCACTATATTCAGTGTTGTGGTTTCTACATTGTTGTGACTTTTTTTTTTTGTTTTGTTTTTTGGTGATTTCGTTGTTTCAAATGACTCCCAAGCACAGTGTGGAAGTGTGACCTGGTGTTCCTCAACATGAGAAGGCGCACACACGCACAGTGCTGTCGGCCACGGCTTTGAAGCCCAGACCAGCTCTTCCTCTTTCCTTCCTTCCTTGTCTTAGTGCTGGGGATTGAGCCCCTGGACTTTGTGCATACTCAACGTGAGCTCTACCACTGAACTAGGTCCCCAGCCCCTTCCACTTTCAGGATGAGCAATCTTGGACAAATGACTCAACCTCCTTGAACCTCAGTTTCCCCTTTGGTAAAATGAAAATTATTGTGCTGGGAGGAAAAATGATATTATCAAAGAACTTAGCCAAGAGAGAGCCCTTCAACAAATGATCAGTACAGCTTCTGGGGTTTTATTTTGTTTTATTTTGTTTTTTGTTTTTTTAACAGAGAGGGACAGCGAGTGAGAATCGATTTTATTTAGTTTTTCACATGTTGCTCCGACACTTTGTTGTGTACATGGTGCTGGGGTTTGAACCCCTTGTCCTTGCATATGCCAGGCAAGTGCCATAACTGCCCAGCCACCACTCCAGCCCTGCTTCTGTTGGTTTTAACAAATTCAGAGTGACTGGGAAGTGCTGGACTGCCTAGGAAAGGAAGAGACCTCCCTCTCTATTGCTGACCCACTCAGTGGAGGGGGAAGTAGTACAGAGTGTACATCTGTGACCTCCCCATCAGACTGTGAGCTCCTCGAGGACCAGAACTGAGTCTTGTTCACACCTTGGGTGACAACATAGCCAATGAATATGCTCAGGGGAAAGAGAGAGGGAGAGAAACAGAGAGAGAGAGAGAGAGGAGAAAGTCCTGGGATAGATTTGGAGCTCAGTCATCCTCTAATTGTGCCAGCTTGGACAAATCACCTACTTTGACTTTCTCACTTGTAAACAGGATAAAAATGTCACTATAAATATAGTCCATGTAAAATGCCCCCTACAATGCCTGGCATGTGGGACTCCCAGGAAAACTTGGTTTCCCTAGCCCTGTGAAAGCCAGCCAGCTTTCTGGCTTGTAGTCCAGCATACTAAATGTCTGCCAAGTTAGCTGTGCCTTGACTTGACGGGGCCTCAGGGATCATGCTTGCTGAGCCAAACTTGCAACAGAGACCCCAAGGAGGAGCTGGGCTGACCACCACCCCCTAAACCTTCCTCTAGGAAGCCCTTACAGGACAGACCCCTACTCATCTTCTATTGCTTTGTTATGGATTGAACAGAGGCATGAGTAAAAAAGAGGCAATTTTTAAATTTTTTTTAAAGACAGAGGTACAGTGAGAGAGAATGAGAGAGAGAGAGAGAGAGAGAAAATGCATTTTATTCAGTTTTTATGTGCCTTTTGTTGCTCTGAGACTTCATTATGTACATGGTGCTGGGGTTTGAACCTGCGTCCTCACATATGCCAGGCAAGCGCCAAAACCGCCAAGCCACCACTGCAGCCTGGAAAGAGATAGTTTAAACTTGATATTCTTACCTGGATGACCAGTTGTGTGTAAGTTCTGTACACAGCTATCCCAGTTTCTGGATTTATCTGCCCTAGCACCTGGAAATCCTAGCAACTGATCTTAGTTGCACACTTAATATGTATAAGGCACCGTACCAAATATTTCATGAATATTAATTTGTTTCAGCTTCATAACTAACCCTCCCAGGAGGTGCTGTGATCATAGGATTGGAGATGAGGAAATTGGGACATAGAGATTTTGAAAGATAATTCAAGGCCACATATCTACCAAGTGCTGGAACTGGGATTTGAACCCAGGCAATGTGGGTCTGGTGCCCGTACTCTTAAACACTGATACCAGGCTGCCTCCCTTCCTGCCTGGTGCACACCCTGCTTGATAAAGCTGAGCTAATATCTGCTGAAGGAGACAGCAACATGCCTGTCAACTGGCCGTCATCCCCCGTGGCCAGCCTGCCCCATGCACAGAGGAAAGGGGCACTTTGTTTCTGGTCCTCAAGGTCATCTGTCCCGGTTCTCCTCCAGTTGAGCCTCAGCTTCCTCAGAGCATCACGTTGCCAACGTGATATCCAAATTGGCCTTGCTTCCCGTGTTTCATCTTGTGAATCCCAGCAGTTTTGAATTCTTCTCTTTTAAGCAATGACTGAAAAGCAGTTTCCTGTTAGCTATCACCTTCACTTCTTAGGAAAGTGGCTCAGGGCTTGGATGAGCCATGTCTTCATCTTGGTCCTTGCTGACCTGATGGTGAAGGCTGGCATCTAGGGGCCAGAAGACTCACAAGGATCTTTACAAATCTAAAGTTCCAGAGGTCAGTAACTAAGAAAATGGTTATAGATGCCCTTCTGAAATTTGCTACAGAGCATCTGGGCCTCAAGGGTGCAGGATGAAATCAGTGCTTTCCTAAGAGCCTGCTACTAAGAAGGACCCATTACTGAATGTCATCTCTCTTGTTAACTTTTAAAACTTTGGGTTACTTTCCCTCAAATGCCCTGTAGTTTTGGAGTATATAGAAAAAACCCTCTTGAGTGACTCATACCACAATTATTCTTGGACACAGAAATAGACTTTGGGATTAAGTTTATAATCTGTTTATTACAGGGGAGAAGAAAATCCTTTCAGTTGCTGCAAATCTCCTTAGGCCTTCTGATTGCTTCAAGGAGAAGATAATCCTATTTGAAGAAATACCAAATTTTTAAACTATATTGAATTACATTTGACCCAAAGATATTCAGAATTTTTTATTGTTTGTCTAAGAAAGGACTATAGATGGTACACATTTATTCTCAAGGATATTAAAAATATCTTGCCATTTGATGATACCTTCAATTTTAACAAATAAATTTTCCTAACATCCTGTTGCTCCTATATTTCAGCCATTAATTTGGCATTTAGTTGTACCACCTTTTGGCATCTCTTGTATTCTCATAGAGCTAATTAGCCTTTGAATTTGTGTCCATGTATCTTGGGCAAGGTCTTCGAAGTAGTCAATAAATCAATGAAATCAATGATCATACTTCTCTGATCCTGGATCAGCAATCACTTCATACTCAAAGGACAGCAAAGTTATGTGTTACTTCCAAAGATCTGGTTGTGTGTTTTCCATCCCAAACGATACAGTAGACAAGTAGAGGGCACACAGGCCTCAGTTTCCTGCTCTGCCCCTTTGGTGGTGTGTAGAGATTGTGCGGGCCAAGAATTCAACCAGTGCCAGGCACGTGGAGAGAGCTTGGGAACTGGCCAGTTCATATTAATAACAACAATAATGCAACTCCCCATCATACATTCCAGTGGTTGGAAGGGCTTCTGGCATGTCCCTTACCTGTCTATGGCTTACCGGTGACTGATGGCAAACACATCCCAGACAGGACACTTCCAAACATAGCTGTACTTTTTTCTTCCTTCAATCACCTGTCAGAATACACATCCAAGGAGCATCCTGAAGTCCCTTTGTTCTACTCTCTTCTCTCCTCTTCTCGTGTCCTATAGTCTCTCTCTCTCTTTTTTTTTTTTAAGAGAGAGGGACAGTGAGAGAGACAGAGTAAGAGAGAAACAACTTTATTTAGTTTTTCACATGGCCTTAGTTGCTCCAACACTTAGTTGTGTACGTGGTGCTGGGGTTTGAACCTGGGTTCTCGTGCCTGCCAGGCAAGCGCCGAAACCGCTGAACAACCGCTCCAGCCCCCTATGGTCTCTTTTAATGCTTTGTGTCCTCCCTCCTCCCCCACATAGTTTCTACATCTCTATGAACAGAGATAGAGATAGAGATCTCTTCCTAATATTGATCGCCTTTCAAGTTCTTATGCTGAGTGACCTCCTTCCCACCAGAGGGTGAAGAGATAAGAATAAAGGAGAAGTGACTGGAAGTCATGCTGGCCAAACAATAACTACAAAATCACCGTCACCATCAGGAGCATCTAAATTCTCTACCTGGAGCCCAAGGAGTAGGAAAGCAGGGAAGGAAGAAAGGACTTGAGCTTAGTACAATGCTTGGTCAAGGGAGGAGAAGAAAAAATAAAAAGAAGGTAGAGGAAGAAGATAAGAAAGAAAAAGAGGAGGAGATGGAAGAGGAGAAAGAGTAGAAGGGGGAACTGAGAAGAAAGAGAAGAAAACTGTGGATGAAGAGGCAGCCCCGTGACACACTGCAGGCAGTGAGCTCTGACCTCCCTGGCCCTTGCCCAGGGAAGGGAAATGCCATTTAGAATAGCAGATGGCCACCATGATGCTGTCCACTATCAACTGGACTGTTGTGTAGCCGTTTAAATCTGGACCACTCTGTCCCCAGAAAGAAGAGGGTGCTAACAGCCCTCAATTACAGAACTGTCATCCCTGGGCTGCACAGGGCAGCAGGGGACAAGCAGTTCACCTCTCCACCTCCAGCTTCTCTTTTGCAAAAGAAGTGAGGCGGGGGCTAAGAGAATGTACGTGGAGCAGTCAGCGCAGCGCCTGGAGCGTTGGAGCTCTCAGCAAGGCCAGCCCCTGGCTTGATACGTGGGGCTGCCCTTTCCAGCAGCTGTGAGTGGGACAGGCAAGGCATGCGGCGTGGAGATCCAGCGAAGGTGTCGGTTCATTGGTGATGAGTTTGCGAAGAGATGAGCATCCCACACCTTCCTCCTGGTTCAGTCCCACTCCTCTGCACAACCGGGGCTGGGGCAGGGGCCAGGTCCAGGTCCAACTTCCGCCTCTCAGACATGTATAGTGAGATGCTTCACCCTGGGATCTGGTGGTCAGGGATGGGCCTGAGATTCTGCACCCACCCTTGAGCAACATTGTGAGCAGCAAAGAACTAACTGATAGCTCTGGTGTGACAGTCAGGGACCAAAGCAAAGCAATGGGGCGGTAAAGCCAAGATACGTTACCACTTCTTTAGTTCCTAGGGCTGCTGCTGCTTTTTCTTTTTATGTTCCCTCTCCTCCTCCTCCCCCTATTATTACTATTAGTAGCAGTAGTAAATGTGGGAATGAATGAATGGGGAGCTTGAATAGTGAAACTTTAAAAAGAAAAAAATGAAGGGAGGGAGGAAGAGAAACGAAATGTAACTGAATTATTTCTC
>PVKS010018260.1:0-40439 GCA_004027875.1 Aplodontia rufa
AGCAATTCTCAAGTTTATATGGAATAACAGAAGACCCAGACTAGCCAAAACATTACTCTACAGGAAGGAAAAAGCAGGGGGTATCTCAATCCCTGACCTGAAATTATACTACAGAGTTGTAGTAGCAAAAACAGCATGGTACTGGTATCAAAACAGAACTGAAGACCAATGGAACAGAATAGAAGATCCTCAGAGAAACTCTTTTAGTCATCTTGCTGTCAAAAGAGAAGATTAACAATCTTTTGAGCCACACCTTATATTTTATTATTCCTTGCTTTGTTTTACTATTGTAAGATAATTTCTATCTTCACACACTTAGACCTCAGATAAGTTATTACACTTTAAAGCTCAAAGTAACATTCATCTTTTGAATAATTTTAACATCATTGATTTTAATACAATTTAATTTTAATAAAATTAATGACATATATAAACTATTCTCTTGTCTCTGAAAAGAAGTATTTGTCCTAATGTCAAACACAAAAACTCTGCAAATCCACTAATTCAGAAGACAAACTGATAAAACACAAGTAATGGTTTTCTCTCATCAATATTTTGGCAAATTTTGCTGTACAGAATTTGGTGTGTGAGCACTTTATTTCCCTATACACTTTTATATTAATTTCTATATTTATAACAAAAATGAAGATTTTTCAGGAATACATAAATCTGCAGTGTTATATCTACTTATAACTGAATACTGACACAGGGGATTTTAAGTCTTCATTATCTGAAAACATTTGAAAATTATTATGATAAAATCATTGGTATGTGTTTAATTTACTTGTATGAATTTTGCTGACAAATCTATGCAGATTATATCTGCATGACACATTCATACCTGAAATTTAAGATATTAAATCCAATTCAAATATCATTCCATTCAATTCAACAACTGAGCAACTCACTCACTACAAAACATTATCCTATCACTTCTAAAAATTTCAACTACAACCCACAATAATACATATAGTTTATATGATGACTCAATACATTATAAAAGAAATGGTCACAAAACAACATTTTGTCTTACTAACTGCCATGAACTCTATTATTTTCTTTTCTATTCAATTTTTTTAAATATTATCTGTAACCCATTAAATTTACTTTATAAGCCACTAATGGGTCACAACCTACTGTTCAACACACATAATTATACTCTGTAAACATGTAAGTATATAAAGAAAGGGTGGTAATAACAAAGTTTGAACACCTGGACCTAGTCTAAATTCAGGTAAATCCCATGATCATTATAGTTACAAAAACCTTCAATTTTACTGAGCTAAAGATGTTAGAACTCATACCATTTAATTTTTTCTAAAGTTCTACCAAAAAAATCAAAGATACTGTATATGTTAGTCATGAAACAGCAATACTTAAAAATATGAAGCTAAAATCACATAAAAAGAAAGATTAATTCTGGGGCTGGAGCAGTTATAGTGCTTGCCCTGCATGCACAAGTACAAGGGTTCAAACCCCAGCACCCACGTACACAACTAAGTGTCAGAGCAAAGAAAGCCATGTGAAAATTTCAATAAAAATTGATATTCTCTCTCTCTCTCTCTCTCTTACTTTCCTTCTCTCTTTAAAAAAAAAAAAAGAAAGAAAGAAAGATTAATTCTGACTGAAAATTCTGGAATTAATTATTTTAAGATGCAGAATTTGAGCATTATTTGGAAGTACTGGATGGACTTTAACAGGAACCGAGGAAGAAGAAAGGGACTGGTATTAAAGGCAAAATGTAGACATGTACACACAATGTTCAAGAACAGAAGATATTGCACTGAGGCTGAAATGCTAGATCTGTTGAAAAGTATATTTCCAGTCTTAACATTATTTATTTTACCAAATACCATATTTTAAAAACACTATTGACCAATTCCTCCACTATTTGTTTTCCTTGCAGTGCTGGAGATTAAACCTTGGGCCTCACACATACGCGGTATATGCCTTACCACTGAGCTACATCCCCAACCCTGTTGTCCTGTCTTCAGTGTCCATGGTACAGTTATCTTTTTTTTATCCCCCCTTAAGAGAGAGAGAAAGAGAGAATCAATTTTATTTAGTTTTTCATGTGGCTTTTGTTACTCTGAAACTTCGTTGTATATTGTTGTATACGTGGTACTGGGGCTCAAACCCCACACTCGCACATGCCAGGCAACCACTCCAGCCCCCATGATACAGCATCTTGAACTTCTGTCTTACTCTGACCATATCCATTAATTTTTCTTCTTGGATTCCCCATCTCTGCCTTTCGTAAGCACTTTTTTTTTAAATTGTTATTGTTTATTTTATATACATAGCTCAATTAACTCTAGGTTAATCCTTGTATTGAATATAAACTACAACAGGAGCTGGCCCTTTTCTATAGGAGGCCAGATAGTAAATACTGATGGCTTGCCAGGTTAAGAGGCAAAACCAAGTATATTATGTAGCTACTTCATATGACTGGGGAGAAAACAAATTTCCCTTATCTTAAAATCAACCACTGATTTTTCATACAATGTACTCATTTTTTCAAGGAACTATTCCTGACAAATGGCTAAGGGTCTCAAATTAGTTTATTCACCATGAAGACATTTCTTTGGCTTTCACAAGGAAACATGATTTAGTTAAATCAATGCTGATAAATGGCTAACAAAAGAACTACTCAGAAACTGTCTATGGTTGTACACTCGTTTTCATTTTTTATTCCTGTGAAGAAATTACCCTGTGATAGACATTCTGTCTTAAATTTTCTAGGATTTCTCATCACTTTTCATCACTTCTTTCCCATGAACTGAGAAGGTGGTAATGAGTGCTTAGTCCAGCACTGAACATGTCTACTGCATTTTATTAGTACAGTCATAGTGTATCTGCATACTAAACTCAATGCATTACCATTTAATTCATTTTAAAAATAATTTACAGAGCTGGAGTGGTGGCTCAGCAGTTAAGACCACTTGCCTGGCAGGTGCAAGGACAAGAGATCAAATCCTGGCACCACATACACAGCTGGTTGTTGGAGAAGTCAAAACCAGATGAAGAATAAATAAAATTGATTCTTTTTATCTCTCCTTCACTCTTAAAAAATTATTAAAAAATAATAATAATTCACACACTCCTGTGCCTTCAAGGAGTCTATGAACACTACTCTTCCTTCCTTATCTTGACATGATGGGTAGGCACTTTTAATAGAAATACTAATTAAATGTCACAATACAGCAATATGCACAGCACTCAAAATGCTATCAAGTTTTAACTATGTCATTCCAATCTCTGGAAAATATATAAATAGAACTATATTCCAATACAACTTTATGGTGACTGATATTTAAAGTTTATATATTATTAATGTGTTACAAAACATTATTATTTTGATTTTACTTTAAATGTTTTAAAATGTGAAAGCATTCTTAGCCTGTAGGCTTTACCAAAACAGGTGGTTGTAGGTCAGTTGTAGGTCAGTTTCCTCAAATCTGATCTGCAAGACAAGAACTCCAAAACACACAGTGTTACTCACTCTCCAGTAGCAGCAAACATATAACTGATGGGATCACATCATAGTTCAAACCCAACACATTCCAAACTAAACTAATCATCTTCCCTTCTACTCTAAATCGTTTTTTCCTTCTATATTCCTCAATTCCGTTCATCACCAACTAACCACTGAAACCCAATGTCAGACACTGGACGTAAAGAGAATCATTATGACTCCTCTCCTTCACTAGCATCCACTCAAACACAAAGTTCTACTTATTTTACGCCCCCCGCAGAAAAATGCCAAAACCATTTCTTCCTCTCCATCCTTACTTGAATTTATTCAAGCTCTCATTATCTCTTATGTGAATATTATAAAAGTCTCCTAATCTCTTTGCCTCTAATTTTGCCCCTGAAATCCAAAAGCTGCCAGAATATTCTATGTAAAATGTAAAACTCATTATCTCACTCTCCTTGAAATCTGAATAAAATCCAATCCATCCCTACATGCTTGGAAGCCTCTCTCTGCTAGTACTCTTCAAGTTATATTTCCTCTCTCCTCTTGCTCCTATATTCTAATCACACTAGCCTTCCTCTCAAGTCTCAGTAAATTCTTGTCCTTTCCAGACAAAAACCTTCTTACAGTACTGAAAGAGCATTTTTCAAACTCTGCTCTGTGAAGGACCACTAAGTAAAAATGAATGAAGGTAGAAAAAAGAAGGCAGGAGATCAGGAAGGGTCGTTCCATTACTATATACTTTACTGTCTTGGCTTTCAGATATAATATTTTTAAAAACCACACACACTAGAATTACATGACCAAACACATGCACAGAAACACACACACATACACACACATAAATACAAAGAACTCACAAAAACTTAACACCAAAAAAGCAAATAACTTAATCAATAAATGGACAAAAGAATTAAACAGAAAGTTCAGCAATCAGAGAAAATTCAAATCAAAACCTCATTAAGAACTCATCTCACACCAATCTGGCAAAAATGAAGAACATGAACAACAACAAATGCTGGAGAGGTTGTAGGGAGAAAGGTACACTTGTACATTGTGGGTGGGACTGCAGACTAGTGCAACCATTCTGGAAAGCAGTATGGAGATTCCTCAAAGAACTAGGGATGGAACCAAGAGCATATGTCCCAGCTCTCCCACTCCTGGGGATCTTCCCAAAAGACCTAAAATCAGCATGCTACAGTGACACAGCCACATCAGTGTTTATAGCAGCACAATTCACAATAGCTAAATTGTGGAATCAACCCAGATGCCTGTCACTAGATGAGTGGGTCAGGAAATTGTGGAATATACATACAATGGAGTTCTGCTCGGCTTTTAGAAAGAATGAACTTATGGCATTTGCTGGTAAATGGATGGAAATGGAAAATATCGTGCTGAGTGAAATTAGCCAAACTCAGAAACTCAAAGGTCAAATGTTTTCTCTCATTTGTGGAAACTACAGTAAAAGAAAGAAAAGGTGGAGGGAAGGACAGGATTACATAAAGAACCACTCAAATACAGATTAATAGACAAGCTAATAGAAGTGTAGTGGACTAGAGAAGAAAGAAGAGGAAAGGTGAGGAAGGACTGGAGGGAAAGGGGAAGATTAAAAAAATAAAGTATATTTTGCACCTCTAAGATATTAAGTAGTTTCCACACAATCAGTGAAAACTGGAAAAGTAAAAGAAATAATAATAATATTCAAAGGGAAACCAGGAGAAGAAAGGAATGAGGGGGTGGGAGGAGGTGAGGGAGTGGGGGAGTGCTTAGGAGTATTAATGCCCAAATTATATTGTTATATTGTATGTATGCATGAAAATGTAACAACAAACCCATCATTATGTAGAACTTTAATACACCAATAAAAAATGTGATGAATAAAAAAGAAAAGAATGCTAAATTCTGTCCACAAAAAATTAATAAAGATCAGAAACATAAGAAAGTTTCTTACTAAATTATTGTCATCCTGGAAAGCATAGTGCAAAGTTGTAATCCATTTATTGTCTCCATTCACTAACACATCCCTTTCTTCACGAAAACATGCTGTCTGGAAAAGAAAAGAAAAATTTTTTTTTCAGAGAATACTTTAGAGAAAACAAGGAAATTATGCAAACAACTGCTTAATATTTTTATTATATGACTTCTATTCTAGAAAAGGAAAATGTTCAATATGATATGATTGTTCAACAAATCAAGTTTTAAAACAGCAACTGAGCTACTGGAATATTAAACTTAAGAAACTATTTTATTTTAAAAAGCACTATTAGTGCTCACTTTAGCAACACATATACTAAAACTGGAACAATATAGCGAAGATTAGCATGGCCCCTGTGGAAGGATAACACACAAATTCATGAAGCGTTCCATATTTTTGGAACAATGTAAGACCCAGAAGAAAGGCAAGGGATCAGGGGATGGGGAGAGAGAGGTAGAGGGGTGTGGGGGTGGATATTGAACAAATTGTATTGCTGAATTGTGTGCATCTAGGAATATGCAACAACTAATCCCAACATTATGTAAAACTGTAATACACTAATAAAAATAAATTTTAAAAAAGCACTGTTTGCCAAGCGCACTGGAGCACACCTGTCATCCCAGCAGCTTTGGAGCCTGAAGCAGGAGGATCACAAGTACAAAGCCAGCCTCAGCAACCTAACAAGGCCCTAAGCAACTTAATGAGGCACTATCTCTAAATGAAAAATAAAAATGGGCTAGAAATATGGCTCAGTGGTTAAGTGCCTCTGGATTCAATCCATAGTATCCAAACATATTTTTAAATTTAGAAAACTAAAAATTTTGTTATACTTCAAAATAATCAGAAAACTATACAGAATAATTTAATTAACAACCTTAGATCATACTAATATTCAAATAATATAATTCACATATTTTGGCCAAATTTACTTCTGATCTGTTTAAAAAAATAAGACAGTTATAGTCTTCCTATTCCTTCTCATTCCACTGCCATCTTCGCTTCTATCTGCTTAGAAATTTATTTATGCAAACCCCAATAATGGAAATGTATATTATTTCCAATTTTGCATTATTATAATGTTCTAATGAGTATATATGTAATGTACACATTTCTCTACAATATACACTTAGAATAGTAAAAGTACTAGATATAAGCAAATTTCAAATTTACCAAAAACAGCAATTTTCCCTTCCTAAAGTACTATATCAATATCACCATACCCAGCATACAAAAGTCCCTTTTCGTCACATCCTCAACTGTAACTTGTCATTAGACTTTTTTTTTTTTGAAAGAGAGAGGTACAGTGAGAGTGAAAGAGTGAGAGAGAGAGAGAGAGAGAGAAAGGGAGAGAGAGAGAGAATCAATTTTACTTAGTTTTTCATCTGGTTTTCGTTGCTCCAACACTTAGTTGTGTATGTGGTGCTAAGGTTTGAACCCAGGTCCTCACACATGCCAGGCAAGCAGGATACCGCTGAGCCCCCGCTCCAGCCCCTCATTATCAGACTTTTAAATGGCTGGCTATGACAGCTGATGAATTACATGTTGTTCTTTTAACTAACCTATTCCTAATTACATGTGCAGATTAATAACTTCTCTTTGAATGTTTACATCCTTTGCCCATTTTCTCTAATGAACTGGGTCTTTCTTACTGATTTGTTTTATTTTTAATTTATTCTGAGAATAAATTTTCACTACTATGAAAATAAATCCCAGGGGCTGGAACAGTGGCTCAGCGGTTACGGCGCTTGCCTGGCATGCATGAAAGAGGACACAGCTTCAAACCCTGGCACCACATATACAATGAAGTGTTGGAACAACAAAAGCCACATGAAAAACTAAATAAAAATGATTCTCTCCGTCTCTCTGACCCTCTCTCTTTAAAAAAAGAAAAAAAAAATCCCAGAGAATCTGAGAAGTGTATATTAAAAATAAAAAATACATTATAATCTTATAATATAAACTCTTTAATTAAGAAAAAGAAAAAATACCATGCCAGAAACTTTAAAAAGAACTGAAAAGTAAAATACAAAGTAAATAAAAGTCTCCTAAATAATGCTCCCACAATTTCAATTTCCAATTGCATACAATAAGCAATTACTACCAATAAGTCTTTTACTAGTATACTCAGAAAATTCCCAAGTAGGCATAAGCATACACACGTGCACACAGACATGTTATATATTCATGCGGTACCTCCCCTCTCCCATCTGACTTTTTTTTACTGAAATGAATCATTACTATATAAGGTGTTTATTTTCCCAAACAACAATGTATTTGACCATCTTCCCACCTTAGTACATAGAACCCAACCTTATTTTTTTAATGGCTGCACCATATTACACGCACACTGAAAGTATTTCTATGTATAGTATGTGCCAAGGTATTATTTCCCACAAGGCAAATTAAATAGCCATGATAAAGGAAAAAAAATCTCAAAACACTGTTATACAATTAGACCTAATACCCCATAAATCTTATTTGGAGAAATACAATTTCCAAAGCCAAGTAGTAAATAGCAAAACAGAAAAAACACCAAAACAAATAAAATTTAAACCAACTGAAATGGGTAGTTTAACCTGTCAACTAGATTATTTAAACTATGATAATATGCATTAATTCATTTTAGGGATAAAACAGAATTGCATGACCTACTTACTACTAAGTCCTGTTTTATAATTTAACTGACCTGAAGTTATGGTTTACTAGGGGTACTTCAGAGAGGTTCTAAAGTTCTGTCAGGGCCTAGAAGGATAACTTCACCTAGACTGATCTTACTATGACAGCTCTCAAAAATTATATAGGCATTCCAGCCAGATTCTAATAACCATTATTTCATTTGATTAGTGATTTCAAACTAAAACCTCAAATATTTCAGTGAAAAAAACAAATTAAGCTGAATTGGAATCTATGCTAAACTGCTTGGTTAAAAAAAAAAAAAAAATTTTTTTTTTTTTTTAAAACCTGATGGGAATGGTGGCACACACCTATAATCCCAGCAGCTCCAGAAGTTGAGGCAGGAAGATTTCAAGTTCTAAGCCAGCCTTAGCAATTTAGCGAGGACCTAAGCAACTTAGTGCAAACCTGGTCTCAAAAATTAAAAATGACTTGGGGGTGTGGCTCAGTTATTAAGCACCACTTAGTTCAATCCCTGGTAATTAATTAATTCAAAAATAAATACAACATATAATAAACTATGACACGAAATTTCAAACATACACAAGAATAGAGAGACTAATACAATAATCCCTTCTTCCCAATGTACCATCATTCAATTTCAGCAATTATTTTGTTGGTCAATCTTGTTTCATTACACCATCACTCACAGTTCCATGAGTGCACATAAACATACAAACACAATACACCTTTTTTAAAAGAGAGAGAGAAAGAGAGGGGGGGAGGGAGAAATAATGAGAAAAAGAGAAACAATTTTATTTTTTTTTAATCTGGTCTTAGTTCTTCCAATACCTAGTTGTGTATGTGGTGCTAGAGTTTGAACCTGGGTCCTCACACATGCCCATCAAGCATGCTACCACTGAGCCTCCATTCCAGCCCCACCACAATGCATTTTTTAAGCCTTTTTTTTTTTAAAGAGAGAAGGACAGTGAAAGAGAGAGAGAGACAAACAGACAGACAGAGAGACAGAGAGAAACAATTTTTATTTAGTTTTTTACAAGGCTTTCGTTGCTCTGACACTTAGTTGTATACATGGATGCTGAGGTTTGAACCCATGTACTTTCGCATTCTGGGCAAGCACCGTAACTGCCAAACTACCGGTCCAGCCCACACAATGCACTTTTTAAAGCAAACCTGAGACATGATTTTAACCATAAATATTTACCTATTAAACTTCTAATGCCTCAGACTCTGAGCCTAGATATAAAACACAGCCTACTTTTTTGCTTCTATATTGCATTCTTCTGAGTTGGTTATGACAATTGAGAAAGCAGATTCTACTAGCATCTAGTGGATAGAGGCTAAGGATGCTGCTAAACAATCTACAATTCACAGGAAAGCTTCTACAACAAAGACTTGTCCAGATGCAAATGTCAAGAGTGCCCCTGTTGAAAAATCCAGTTCCAAATCAGTATTAACCAAGTCATGATGTATGTATACCCTGCAATTCATAAGTTGTAGGGATTCAAATGGTTTAATGCTGCAATAATACTTCAATTACATTTTTTTTAAAAATCTAAACAAAATGTTTTTAAATTTCCCTCCTTTAAAAAGAGGATATTTGAGTCTCTTGAGATTGCAAGGAACAAGTCACATGGAATTATTGGAGATCACTGTTTCCTCAAGATTCATTCTCAACCAAATGTTCAACCAAACATTCTGCATGCCTCACTGATGTGTCAGTTGTATGCTTGCACATTTTTTATATTCAGTCAAATATTATTTAAATGTCATCCTTAATGCACTACAATGAGCAACAGTGAAACAAATGTGAATAAAGACCATACATGAATGATAATTCTCCAAAACTATCATGATTCTCTTCACCAAACTCATGAAATACGTTCATCGAATAATCTTTAATAGCATATCAAAAGTGCATGCATACTTAGAAATCAAGTGTCAAAAAGAGAAGATCTTTTGATGACTATATCCACTGATTTCTCATTATTTAGGAATAAAGACCTCTCTCTCTCTCATAAAGTATTACAATGAAGAAATCCTTTCAAACAATAACTGGATATTTCTCTAATATTTGATGATAAAAAAATCAATATTTTCATTTTAGGAAATAAGCAAACAATTTTAAATTCAAAAAAAATCAATTAGATCTTAATACAGCATGACTTCAATTTCCTTTTCAGTCCCCATTTTACCATATATTTGATGGTCAAACCAAAGAGGAGACAAACAATTTTAAACTTGTCAGTAAAAATGTTGTTTACAGGGTTGAAGCGGTGGCTCAGCGGTTACGGTGCTTGCCCAGCATGTGTGAGTACATTGTTTCAAACCCCAGCACCCACATACACAACTAGGTGTCAGAGCAACGAAAGCCATGTGAAAAACTAAATAAAAAATGATTGATTCTGTCTCTCTGTCTCTCTCTTTCTCTCTCACTGTCCTTCTCTCTTTTAAAAAAAATGTTGCTTATCATAATTAAAGAGATCATACCCACAACTGGCAAGTATATGAAGAAATTGGCACATTTACATACAGTCTACAGATAATCTGATTCAACATTTATAAAGGAATGTTTTAAAAGCAATAGTTATTAAAGTTTAAATGTATCGAGTATCCCCAGCCCAGGAGTTAGCAAGGAGTTTAACTGGGGGAGTGGTTACATTCTAGAAGTCATACATATTTTACATGAAATTCCTTTCATGTAAAAATTGTCCTTAAAATCATCTCAATCTCAGTATATGCAAAATAGAGCACACTGGTATAGCCCATAGCAATATCTCTGATTAAGAACACTTCACAGTCTCCCTTCTCCCCATTTTTTTTGTACCAGGGATTGAACCCAGGGGCATTTAACCATTGAGTCACATACACAGCCCTTTTTGTTTTGGGAGGATCAGGGTCTTATTAACCGACTTAGGGGCTCACCAAATTGCTGAGGCTGGTTTTGAACTTGCAGTCCTCCTGAGCCACTGGGATTACAGGTGTGTGCCATCATGACCAACAGACCCCTCCACAACCCCAGCCATTTTGTTTTGTTTTGCTTTGTTTTATATTGCATCTATATCTTGGGTAGCATGACCACCTCTCATGTACCATTTTCTTTAGTTGTGATATTTCTCTTTAACAAACAGTTAGCATCTGTGAAATAATGAAATGTAATAATAGCTTGACTGTTAAGAATTCATAATAAGGGGGATGAAGCGGTGGCTCAGTGTTTAAGGTGCTTGTCTGGCACGCATGAGGACATGGGTTCAGATCCCAGCAACAAGCACACAACAGAGTGTCAGAGCAACAAAGGCCACATGAAAAACTAAACAAAAATTGATTCTCTCTTTCTCTCTCTTACTGTCCCCCTCTCTCTTTATTTAAAAAAAAAAGTCATAATGTGGATAAACTCACAAAATTACTCAAATAGGCAAGTGTAAAGATTTTTACTACAATATGGTTCACAACAATAAAGATGAGAAAACACCCTAAACACCTATCAATGTTTTTAAAGTATTTTAAGATGCTTACCTCGGCTCTTTTCAGCATTTCCCATTTATTCAAAATTTTCATGGCAAATACCTTATCTGCATTCTTTAGTTTAACTACAGCAACCTAGAAAAAATAAAGAAAATATAACTTTTTAATAAATAATACATATAGTACTTCTTTCAGTCATCCATTTTCCTTTTTCCTTTCTGTAAAAAATAAAGACCAATTATCAATTATTTCAATGCAGCTCAAATTATAAGATCCTAAATTAAATAATGTCAATAGAAAGGTGCATTAGTGAACATATGCAAAGCAAGAACTACCATTTGTGAACACTATATCAGTGATTTTCTATTTCACATCTTCCATTCCAAGTTTTCTGCCCTGGAATTTAAGCTCTACATCTACTGTTACTAAGAAATAGACCAAAATTTACAACATGAAAGTAGAAGATCTTATTAAATAATGCATGCCAAATTCCAACATGACACTACAGGGACTGCCAGCTGCCAAAGCAAATATGTTCTATGGGGATTAAGCAAAACAAAATAAACTAAAATGATACTATGTTTTATTCCACATACTCATATACCACAAGTCCCAATCCATAGACACCACACACACATACACACATACACTCCTAACAGCAATTAAGACTAACAGTTTTATAAACTATAGATTTTACATATCCATTTCAACAATAACACGAAGAAACAAACAAATATTTCTCTATATTTCACTTCTGGATCAAAAAATTGCCAGATACAATTAAGTATGACCCCATTCTCATAGTTAACAAACTGGTTACATTTCTGTTTCTACCTTTCTGTTTCTGTTGCTGTTGAACTTGTTGAATTTGTTACAGGGCTAAGGTTAAACTAAAGAAAAGGAATAACTATTCAGTGACAATGTTTTCAATTACTGAAAGGCAGGAATGAGGAAGACAAACACACTACCTGCTATATTTGGATCTTAAGTGTCTCCCAAAGGTCCATGTGGCAAAGGGTTGGTTCTCAGTCTAGTGTTTTTGGATGTGGTGGAAAACTTTTAAGAGGCAGATAGCAATTGGAAGTCTTTAAGTTGTTGGGACTCGCTTTTAAAGGGGTTTGTGGAAACCCATTCTCTTCAATCCTATTCCCTGAGCAGTTTAACTCTGCCACAAGCTCCCACTATTATGTGCTGCCTCACCATAGGCCCAAAAGCAACAGAGTCTATTGATCATGGTCTGAAATTGCAAAAATTGTGAACCCAAACAAAACTTTTCCTCTTTGTAAGTTGATTACCTTAAGTATTTTGTTATAATAATGGAAGGTAACATGTTACCTTCATACGCAGAAGAAAATACATATCTTTAAACAGTTCAAAGGGATATTTTCAAGTATAGAGAAGATATTTAAATTCAAGCTGGCAAATTGTTTTTAAAAAATTAATCTCAATAGCAAATACGCACAAGGGCGTTTAATAAATTTATATTTGGATCAGAAAGCAATAAAAGTAATAAGTCCATATAATTAAAAATCAGTGTATAATACTGAACATTTTGTTATGCTAAAAACAGTTAAAATGACTACAATTACAGTTTTTTTATCAATTAAAATGCCAGGGAAAGGGGCTGGAGCAGTGGCTCAAGCTGTGGCTCAGTGGTATCACACTTGCCTGGCATGCATGAGGACTGGGATTCAAACCCCAGCACCACATACATAACTAAGTGTCAGAGCAACGAAATCCAGATGAAAAACTAAATGAAACTGATTCTCTCCCCCCTAATCTCACTTTCTCTTTTAAAAAAAAAAAGCTGGGGAAAATAAGGAAGTACTTCAATTTCAAATGCAATCACTTGAGTCTGCAGTTTTATCTGGTCTTACTGGAAGAAATGATAAGTCAACTAAATTTGCTCCCAAAGGGCTAACACTTAACATAAAGTAACAAGCAAGGAAAAACTCAAGCATTGTTACATTAAAATCTCTGAAAGGGTGAAAACACAAAGTGAGCTACTCTGCGGTCTCTGAAATCAATGATGCACCACTGGGAGTGCATATGGACAGGACAGAAGCACTAGGCTAGAAGCTTATAGTTAAGACAGAAAAAAAGATATGGAAGGCTATCATATAAGCCCTGTTACTGAGATGTAGGGAAGAAAGGTTGGAAGACTCCAACACTTAGGTATCTTCCCTTCCTCATGTCATGACATAAGAAAAAGTACTCCTAACCCTATATGATTCACCAACTTTCTACATGTATGAGTAAATAAGAACCCAAAGGCAATTATCAATGATAATATTAATAGTAGTAGTACCCACCGCCAACATATAATGAGTATTGAAATGCCACACACTATGCTAAAAGTTTTAGACAAGTCCACAGTCCCTTAACCATAATTCTAATAGCCAGAAGGTTTTCATAACTCATTTGGCAGCATGTGATGACATCACAGCACAAACATGAATGCATTGGCTAATGGAAAGAAGGTATTATACAAAACAGAATACACGGAATTAAATTATCCTTCCAAAACCCAAAATTATTATAACCAAAATGTCTGGTTTATACAGCTATACAGCAGGAATAATAATGATGATACCTAGAATTTATTGAACATGCAAACACTTAGCTAGTATTTATTGTTCCTACTTAGTGGGGTATGGCAGCATGAACTCTGAAGCTAGGCTACATGGTTTGAGTTCTGGTTTTGTCAGTAACTGTGTAAATCTGAGCAAAAAACTTAGCCTTTCAATATTTTAGTTTTCTGGTCAATAAAACAAGGTTAATAACTATGTAATTGTGATAAAGCTTAAAATAATTAACATGAGTATAAAGTGCTTACCACAGAGTATTTCTTAGCTATTACCATGCCAGTACGACATTAAGCACATTGCTTGGCTGCTATTTGCTCTACTACGGACATGTGGCAAACAGTACACCTGGCCATTTGTTCATTGTCTTTAAACTACGAAGAGAGGAAAAAATTCCATCTTTTCAACCAAACTTTCCATAATTGTATACTTATGGCAGATACATATACATAGAAATATACGCAAAAGTTCCCAGAATTAAAAATATCTATATACCTATAAAAAGCCACAATATTCACCATAGTGTGGTTTTCACTAGTAAAATGTAGACCAACTTAAACATTCTAAAAGAAGAAATTCACTACCTATTATAGGAGAGTAGAGAATTAGTCATATGCTTGAAGAAATTATTGAAGAATAGTATTTGACAGGAAAAAAATCTCACAATGTTATATGTAAGAAAATAGTTTATTGAAGTTTGTAGATTGAGGGGCTTGAGCAGTAGCTCAGCAGTTATGGCACTTGCCTGGAATGCAAAGTATGCAGGTTCAGGCCCCCGCACCACATACACAACAAAGTATCAGAGCAATGAAGGGCACATGAAAAGCTAAATAAAATTGATATTCTCTCTCTCTTTCTCTCTCTCTCTCTCTGTCCCTCTTTCTAAAAGAAATAAAGTTTGTAGATTGTGATTATATATAGATATACAGAAAATATCATCAGTTTTTCTGTCATACATATACCAAGAAGTGTAAGTATGAAAATATTAGAACTTCAGGTATTTCTAGGAGATAAGATGTCAATTTACCTCTTTACATCTTCTGTTTGAAATATGGAAAATGTGAAACATGGTACGGGATAGGGTGAATACCATACCTTATCAAACAACCAATAATTACAGACATTCTGTAGTGTGACTGATAAAGGCCATCTGTGGGGTAATCAGGAATGTCATGCTGCTACAGGGTGAAAAGCACTTTCAAAACTAACAAGAGTTTCGTGAGCTTTCTGTCTAAAAAGTTTTCTGGAATGAAGTGTGTATACTGTGGAAAAATAACAGTAAGGAAATAGTCTTGAATTATCAAATTAATAAACTGGTAAGAAATGATTATGAAGCTTATGAAGTGGTAAAACAACATTGATCTTGCTCTTCTCCTTTAATACTACAAACATTTTCATGTTTATTTCAGTAAAAGAAAATCAAAGAAAAGATAATTCTTTTAGAACTCTAACCTCAAGTCCTAAATTTTGAAAAACCATGGCTGACATGTAAGAGGGCAGTATGTTAAAATGTCCTTTCTTACAGCTGAAGAAATAGCTAAGTAGTTGCCAGAATGTTCAAAGTCCAGAATTCAATCCCTAGCATTACAGAAAGGGAGGAAAAAATGTCCTTGTTTAACATTTGATCAATATGAAAAGTACATTTAGAATGGACTAGAAAATATAAAGTTAACATGAAACACAGATATATTTTTAAAGACATTAATGTTTAGAGATGTCTTTAAACACCTTGTAATAAAAGCAAACTGATGTTAGAAAAACTGCATATACTTCAGAAGCAATGAGTGACAAGTGTATGCAAATCAGTTGTTAAACACAACTTAATTATTCATTTGTAGTTACAACCTATAGCTAAAGAATGACCACACTATTCTAATGGGATTTCAATATGCATGAAGTAGATATTATGGGTTTCTGCAAATCTAGTCTGTCTTTGACATATCCAGAATTCACCATACTTTGTTATGTCCCATGCTAAACTACCAACATATCTTGCCTGAACTATTCCTACCTCTCTACTTCTGCCCTTACCTCCACAGACAATTTATTCCCAACCCTACAGCCACAGATCCTGTTAAAATGTAGCTCAGATCATGACAATCTGCTCCAAAACTTCCAGTGGTTTCCCATCTCTCTCCAAGTAAAAGTTGAATTGTTTCTTACTATTCGGGCCCTCCAACCTCCCTGACATCTTATTCCTCACCCCCTAGCTCACTCTGCTCCAAATATAATGGTCATTTTACTCAAGCCCATCTCAATAAAGGCCCTTGGACTTGTTTTTCCTTAGGTCGGGAATATCCTACTTCCACAGAGACACAGCCTGTTCTCTCATTCCCTCATTCAAATGTCCCCTTGACAGTTTCTAATTCCTTTTACTTCCTTTTGCCCTTATTCTTCTCATTATTTGATGAACTATATATTTATGTACTGTGTTTGTTGTCTGCCTCAATCACTAGTCTTTAAGCTCTACGAGAGTAGGGATTTTTATCTCATTTGTTCACTATTACACACCTAATGCCTGTGAATTAGTAAGCACTCAATTAACATTTGTTACATAAATGAATGATTTTTAGTCTATTTGGGTGTATATACATGGGAAGTTATCGGACACCAATATTCTCAACTGCAAGTATACTACTACACCAGTACTGAAACTCAAAAATAAGGAATTATGGTAAGAGACACAACAATGCATATTATGATATATTAAGTATATCAGATTACTCCAGCTCGTACTGCTTCTTAACAGGCTTTCAAAGTCTTGACTTTACAACTTAGCCTTTATTATCTTTCCTCAGTTACATTAACCAATTAATGTTTTATGTCCTTGTCTCCCTTTTATCTCGCCTATTTAACATCTACCATCATTTTTCATTAATAATAAAAAAATTATTATTGACAATAATAAAATAATATCTTTGGAAAGCTTACTCCATATATGACACTAGGCCAAGACATTACATATGTGACCTCATTTAATCCTTACACCAATCTACAGTAGGTTCCAAAATTCCCTCTTAAGAAATTAGTAAACTAAGGTTTGGAGAATTTAACTTATTTACCGTCATATAAATAATAAGTAAGTAATATGACCAGGATGTGTATCCTGGTTATCTGATTACAGAGCTGACATTCTTTTCAACTAGAAGTATAATCATAAAGAATAGTTAACAATCAAAAAAAATAGTTACAACTATAAATATAGTCATAATGTAGTTCTATAGGTACTTAAGAATTCTTCCCATTCATCATGCCTAAAATTTTGAGACCTTCTGACACGTTAATAGGGATAATAGTAGTTGTAAAAATCACTGTTTTGTATTTTTAAAAACTGTTCTGTGAGTGTTTAATTCAATTTCTGCCCAAAATATTTACCAAAAAATGGGGGAGCAGGGGTGGGAGAAGTCTCTTTAACATTAAAATTAAAAATACCACAAAGAGTTTGCTAAACAGTCAGAGGTAATCATCTCTAGGGACATATAATTTTATATAGGCCATAGCAATAGTCAAAATATTTAAAAATTGGTACAGCAAGGGCATCAACCCTTTGGAACAGTAACTATAAAAATACAATGTGCCCACACCTGCGTGCCCCTGTAAACTTAAGACCTGCACCATCAAAGGCGAATCATGCACTATAACTTCAAACTTCTTTTACTGTCCCATGAATACCAGGAGAGACAGAATAAAAGAGTTGTTAAAAGAATGAATGTCTAAAGGTAATTCTCTTTTCAGACCCTAGGACCAGATTATACAGACATATAAGGGCCTAGTTATAGTAATTAGAGGAAGCAAGCTAATTAAAAGCTTTTGACACCTGAAGCAGGGGTAGCAGGCCAAAGCAGCAAGCTTTCACAACAAGCTCTGAAGCCCAGAAGCCTTGAAGCTGCCGGAGCAAGGCTGGAGCAGGCAGAAGCGGTGAGCCACCAGGAAACTGTGGACAGGTAACACCCAGGGCGTAAGTTAAAGGTTTTCCTGAAAGCAAAAAGGAAAACCCAGCGTTAAGTTTAGCAGTAACTGACAACAATTGAGTTGTAGAGAGAAGGTTCTTAACTCACAAAGATGCTGAATTTCAGTTATATCTTGCTCCTTATTGTTTCCCAGATTTATGCATTTCTTGTAGGAGTTACATAAGTTATGCATGTATTTTCATGGTGTGGTGTTTTTTTTTTTTCTTTAAGAAAAAGCATAATTGACAGAAATGTTTCTGTCAGATATCCAATGCAAGAGGAAGCCTATCCACTGGGCCTATACACCTGTTTACAAATTCCTGGTAGAAAACAAAGTACCTTGGAGGCAATCATCTGTTTAGGGTCTTTGCATTTCTAAACCTATCAGTTGGTAAATACCACAGGGTACTTACGGCCAGCAGAGACGTTTTCATCAAGAATGAATAAGCAAAAATGTTCAAATATCCAGTCAGTACTATTACAATCAAAATTAACTCTATCTTAAAATAACAGAGCAAATTGTAAGCAATCTGTTGCTTTTTACATACTTAAATCAATGTACATATAAAGGAAGAACATATCCAATAAAAAGAAAAAGGAAAGATACCTTCTCACATTAAATCTCAAATATTATCAGTCATGGGGCTGGAGTGGTGGCTCAGCGGTTACAGAGCTTGCCTGGCAATCACGAGGATGCGAGTTTAAACCCCAGCACCCCATACATAACAAAGTGTCTGAGGAATGAAAGTCATATGAAAAGCTAAATAAAGATTGCTCCTCTCTTTCTCTCTCTGTCCCCTCTTTCTTAAAAAAAAAAAAAAGAAAGAAAGAAAGAAAAGAAAGAAAGTGTAACATCAAATATTATCAGTCACACATTAAGTACGGTGACCTAACTCCTGAGATCTAAATGGCACTGACTAGGCAAGACTTAGTCCTAGCTGTTGGACTGTCTGCTGCTGCCAACTCCCCAGCTCTGTACCCCATTCTTCTAAGCATCAGTACTATAAAGCAAACCTACCTATTCCTAACTATCTCCCTCACTTACCCTAATGAGTAATTGTAATTTAATTCTCCAATGTCCTCCTTTTTTTCAGTATCTTTAATGAAATATATATTCTGTAAAAATCTTAGTATTCTTTTTTCTTTCCATAGCTCAATCTCAGCTGAGAATTCAAATCAATCTGTAGGCCCACCATTTGTTCTTTTTCATTCTCAACAGACCTTCATCAAACTTCTAAAATGCCTTGTGTCACCCCAATATCATACCTGTCCTCTCAACTTTTCATCAGAAAATTAATAACCAGATGGTCTACTTCATAGCTAATAGATCTTTCACATTCCCTCATGCCATCTTTAAATATTTCTATTCTTACCTTCTTTCTTTCTGAACCCCAGCAAGAAGTGCCCCTACTACTTTTCAAAGTTAACAGTATCATTTCAGATCTTGATCTCAGACCCTCCTCTTCCTTTTTTGTCCTTGACTGACCAAAAGACTTCTTTCCTGCCTTCAATTCCCCTTTCTCCTGGTTCCTAGATAGCAACTGAAAAAGTGTGAGACCCTCCTCCATCCAAGAATACAAAAATAAAATAAAAACTCTTCCACTACACCACCTTTCCCCAGCAAACTTATATTACATCCCTTTTCCATTATGGCATCATTTCTCCATAAAGCACATTTTCAGAGAGTAGTATACACTTAATTATCCCACTTGCTCATCATTTATTTTCTTCTCAACCTCTTTCAATTAAATATTTCAATCTAGTTTCTATTTCACTCTATTAGAATAAAATTGTTCTTTCAAAGATCAATAATGAACTTCAAATTTCCTAATAAAATATATTATTCCCATTTCTCATTTGCTTCAACCAGTCTTCATTATTGGACACTGAGGGGAATCATTTCCTAGTTTTTCCTTTTCTGAAAACTGTTAAATACAGTTTCACCAAGGATCCCTGCATCATCTTTTTAAATCTCTTCCCTTCCTGACATGTATTATCTATTTCAAAAGCCTCAGTTAATACCTATATATCAACAACTCCTAAATCCTTATCTTTTAGACCTATATTTCTAGTTGCCCACTAGTACCCTCTCTGGGATATTCAACAATTGTCTCAAATTTAACAAGTCAAAACCTATATAAGAAACTCATTTACTTAAGCTGAGAATCAATCATCTACAAATTCTATCTTTAACTCATCCTTGACATTTATAACTATGGAAGAGAGTATGAAATTCAAGATATACTTAAGATATAAAAGTTGGTGGCTGATTAGATAGAGGACTAGAAAATGAGAAATCCAAGACTTGTCTTTGTTTTCTTCTCTATCCAACCCTTCCTCAAGACTATTACCAATTTTATCTAAGAATTCTATCACTTCTCTGCTTATTGAATATTTAATAGGACTCCAACTCTTATAAAATAAAGTTCCTTAGGATAGCACACCAAGTCATTCACTATGTTACTGAAGTGACTTTCCAATCCTCTCTTTTACCACCAACAAAAACCCTATATTCCATTCACAAGAGCACATACTGCTCCTTTAAAAAAAAAAAAGCATTTAAAAGAAAAGATAACTTTTGGTTCTAATAGAATATATTATAGGAAATGTATAAAATTAAAGTATAATTAAAAATTAATAGAGAATGACACTTTCAGATTTGAAGACTGATCTGAAATCACATAATGTTTTCTATGCCCTTTCAACCAACAAGTCCTTTTTTGGAAATTTATTCTTAGAAAAACATTTGAAATGTAGTAAAACCTATTATGTACAAAAACATTATGAAGGGCATTTATGACATGAAAAAAAACAGAACGGAGCTACATAGTTTTTTCTTTAATTCTACAAAGATATACTGAACCCCCATTGTGCACCAGACATTGCTGTAGATGCCAGGAAATTGAAATATGCTGACGCAGGGTAGGGGTGGGAGGATCCTTATATTCATGGAGCATCTACTCTTGTTTAACAATAGGGAAATCATTAAGTAACTTATGGAACATCCAAATAATGGGCTTTTTATAGAGCCATGAAAAATAAGGTTTAGAAAAAAACATTTTAGTACACAAAAAAAATAAAATATTTGGTACGAAAACTTCATTACATATGTTTACACAACTATCCCAATTGTATTATCTATGAATAAAAGCAAAATAGGAAAAATAACCCAAAATTCTAGAAATTGATACCAATGCTATAAACCTATCCCTCTTGCTGATTAGACTACAAACTTAATCAAGGGCATAGAACAAGAGTGGACTATAGTAGGTGACTAATGTGTGTTGCTTTCATTAGCAAAAAGATGATGGTATCAAAGAAAACAGAACTTCCATTAACTCCTAAAAGAAAAACCACAGTAAATACTGAATATAATGAGTATGAGATAGTCACTCTCTGCCCTTGCAAAGTTTATAAAAACAAACATCAATCACAAGTAAGAAATTTAAGTTACAAGTATAAACACTAGGAAGCAGCAGTTTTTAGGTATTCTCTGTTTATCTAAAAGATAAAAGTATCTTATATCTATCTCTACTTCCATTTCTAACAACTCATTCATCCTTTTCATTCTTTTATTCAACTTTTCACTAATTATTGATAAGACTCTTTCATTGATTTCTAAATTGGAAATGATTTTAATAACAAAATGGGTGATGACCCAAATTTTGTCAAACAGAGGCCTTAAATATAATGCATTAGTCATTTCAAAGTATTTGAAGAACTGTATCAAAAGAGATGAGTGCTTGGGCAAAGTCACTCTGCTTGTCCCTTTTGTTGCCACCTTTTTCTTCTTTAAGTTCAAGTTAGAAGTGGGTGGAAAAACTGTACCTCAAAAGCAGGAAAGGCTCCACTCAGCTTCAAAAGGCAAGTGTGAAAAACAAAGATGAGGAATTCTCTTTCTCTTCTGCCCACCATGATAACAATATGGATAAGGACTCAAGACTTGCCTTCTGGCAACTGGCCTAAAAGCCCATACTTCAACATCACCGTTCCACCTCGAAGTGAGTATGTAAGGCTGGATAAAAATTTCAATTCTGCTATCTGGTTATGTATACTTTGAATCTACTTTGAGATCCCAAGTTGCGAACCAAGGTTTGCAAGTGGAAAAAATGTAGTTGGACATCTCCAGTTGGCCCTAAGTTCAAGCCCCTTTTTAACAAGGGATTGTGATATCTCTGAAATTATTCTGCTTCCAACATACTATTTAAAAATCCCAATGAAAATGGATAACAATAATTTGAACCTAACCTCCTCAGACAGCTCAAACAAGATACAATTATAGCCCATAAATCTGAAGTATCAAAAGCATCCAGAATCTAGGGCAAAAGCCCTGAAGACATTCATGAATGATATACAGAGTCAGAACTAGGAAGGAATTAGGGTTCTCAAAAGATGTAAACACTTAAGTAATATAAGGAATCTCAGCTGTGAAAGCCAACCAAGAAATATTTAATTACTAAAGTGGAAAACTGACTTTTGATAATGCTTTCTTTTTAAGTTAGTAGAGATTTTTTTGAGGTGGTAAATTAGGAACCTTCATTTATTTTCCACTCATCCTCAAGATGATGAGATGATAAAAAATACAAGTTTTAAAGGAATAAACCACAATAATTATGAGAAATAATATGATTAATAGTAGCTGGTAAGATACAGTATTTTAAATACTTCCTGGAATCTATGATGAAAATAGGGTTAAAAAGGCAAGAGTGGAAAAACCACTGCCCAAATAATATAGCAAAAAAATTTAGTAACAGGTAAGAACAATTAACTAGAAAGTTAAATATTCAGATGTAAATATATATACCCATCTGTATGTATGTGTGTAAATATATGTATATAAATTGGATTCTTAGACACTATACATATAAAATCTTGATAGGTTTTCTTCTTTCTGAAGTTTTCTGGGTGGTGGTGTTCGTTGGTATTGGGTGGAGGTATTGGTATAGAGGAAGGAACCCAGGGCCTTGTTCATGCTAAGAACATGCTCTACCACTAAACTGGCACCACTTTCAGCAGTTTTCAGATGCTTTTTTCATTTTCTTCAACTTTTATCACTTCTGTTGAGAAGTAAATTGATTTCTCATTGCTTTTTGAAAGTTACATGTTCTTTTTCCCTGTGTATTATTAAGATTATCTCTCTCCTTGGTTTTCAGAGGTTTACTATGAAGTACCTGGATACAATTTTATATTTATCCTGTCATTAAGTTATAAAACCCCATTAACTTCTATATGAATTTGTGACTTTAATTATCTTTAAAAAATCTGAGCCATTATCTCTTCAAATATTATGTCTCACATTCTCTCATCTCCCTTCTAGAACTATAAACACATACATATTAATTTTAACTAACATGAATTAACTTTTTAAATTTTCCATCTACTTGTTTTCTGTCCATCTAGTTTTCAGCCTGATTATTTTCTACTAACCTATTTTCCTAGTCCACTGATCCGTCTCTTAAGTTTGCTGCATCTACTAATTCTGCCAAAGAAGAAATCAGGAAATCTGTCCCATTCACAAAAACCACAAAAAGAAAATATTTGGGAATTAATCTAACAAAAGAAGTAAAAGACCTCAGCAATGAAAACTATAGAACACTGAAAAAAGAAACTGAAAAAGAACTGAGAAGATGGAAAGACATTCCATGTTCTTGGTCAGTCAAAATCAATATAATTTAAATGGCCATTCTGTCAAGCACACTATACAAATTGAATGCAATTGCCATCAAGATACCAATGTCATTCTTCACAGATATGAAAAATCAATTCTCAAATTCATTTGGAACAATAAGAAACCCATAATAGCCACAGCGTTACCTAGTTAAAAAAAAAAAAAAAAAGGAGAAAAGGGAAAGGAAAGAAAAAAAAGAAGCAGGAGGTATCGCAACAGCGGACCTGAAATTACACTATAGAGCTGTAGGAACAAAAACAGCACAGTATTGGTATCAAAATAGACATGAAGACCAATGGAATACAACAAAACACACTGAGACAAATTCACAAATCTTTAACCATCTGATATTCAATAAAAGGGGTAAAAATATATAGCTTGGAGGAAAGACAGCCTATTCAACAAATGATGTTAGACACACTGGACAGCCATGTGCAGAAAACTGAAATTAGATCATTATATCTTACCCTGCACAAAAATCAAATTGAAATGCATCAGAGATTTAGGAATTAAACAACATTACAAGTGTTAGTAGAAAAAAAATAGGATAAACACTCTACCACACTGATGTAGGCAACGTCTTCCTTAACAAGACTCCCACAGCGAAAGAATAAAGCCAAGAATCAGTGAGTGGGATGCCATTAAATTAAGAAGCTTCGGCACAGCTAAGGAATTTATCAAGAGAGAACCTGCAGGATGGGAGAAAATCATGGCCTCCTACACCTCTGACAGGGGGCTAATATCCAGAATATACAAAGAACTCAAAAAACTTGATACCAAAACCACAAACAATCAATAAATGGAACTAAACAAACATCTCAACAGAGGAAGTTCAAAAAGCCAATCAATATACGAGAAAGTGTTCTTTATCACTAGCAATCAAAGAAATACAAATCCAAACAACATTAAGACTTCACATCACTAGAGACAGAATAGCAAAGATGAAGAATATAAACAATAACAGATGCTAGAAGGGTTGTGGAAAGAAAGGAACACTAACACACTACTGATGGAACTGCAGACTTGGTACAGCCACTCTGGAAAGTAGTGTGGAGACTCCTCAAAAACAAGAATGTAACCATTGTATGACCTAGCTATCCACTCCTTGATATTTTCCCAGAAGAGCTGGAATCAACATATTACAGGGACACAGCTATATCAATGTTTATAGCAGCTCAATTTACAATGGCTAAATTATGGAATCAACCCAGATGGCCCTCACTGGATGAATGGACCCAAAAACTGTAGAGTTCTATTAGAAATTCTATTAGAAATTTCTATTAGAAAGAATTATATTATGGTTTTTGCAGGTAAATGGATGGAAACGGAATGCTGAGTGAAATAACCCAAACCCAGGAAGGGTGGAATGTTTTCTCTCATTTGCATAAGCTAGAGAAAATCAAGGATAGGGTGAAAAGAAAGTTAGACAAGTTTATTTATTTGACAAACCAAATTCGAAGTATCACATTATCTGGGGGAACTATATCTATGAAGTGGTGGGGTGGGAAGAGGATGGGGGAAAGAAAGGAGGAGGGTGAAGAGGGAAGGAAAAAAGGGCTTATTAATTCTATATGGTACTCTTGACTCCTCTGAGAAATCAAATAATACGCATGCAGGCATTTAAATCTTGAAAATTCAAAAATTAATATACATGTATATGGATATTTATATATGTAAAGGGGGGGATTACAATGGTCGCGAGAACAGGGAGTGGGCGAAGCAAGGGAGATACTGGATAAGGACCAGGCTTAAGTTACATTGTCATTATGTATGCATATATGAATGTGTAGCAAAGAATCTCTTCAATATGTAAGAACATGTTGAACTAATAAAAATAATAAAAGTAGTTATTGTTTCATGGGATTTTACTAATATAATTTTATCTTTCATCAATAAAATGACAGTGAAAATAACAAAAATTAAAAAGTATGCTGTGTCTGTAAAACCTGTCAGTTTTTAATTTAAATCACTGTGTATCCAGCTACAACAATGTTTATAGAAGCACAATTTACAATAGCTAAATTATGGAATCAACCCAGATGCCCTTCATTGGATGAATGGATCCAAAAACTGTGGTGTATACATAAACACAGCTATTAGAAAAAAACAATGTCATGGCTTTTGCAAATAAATAGATGTAAATAGAAAAAAATCATACTGAGTGAAATAAGCCAAACCCAGAGACTTAAGGGTCAAACGTTTTCTCTCATGTATAGAAGCTAGAATAAAACCTAGGATAGGACGAAATTCAGTCAAGTTTAATTAACAGACCCACCAAATTTGAAGTAACACATAAACCTGGGGGAAGGAACTATAGCTATGAAAGGAGTAGGAGGAGGAGATGGAGGGGAAAAGGCAGCTATCAATACTGTAGGATATACTTGACTCCACGAGAAAACAAATTATACTCAGGCAAGCATATAAATCTAGAAATTCCAATAATTAATATATATATATATATATATATACACATACATACCCACACATGGTCATTTATATCTGTAACATGGGGGAATTACAGAGAAATTAAGAGATCTGGGAGTGTAAAAGGGGGAGATCCTGGACAAGGATCAGGTTTAGGTTCTTTATCATTATGTATGCACGTATGAGTATGTAGCAAAGATTCCCTTCAATATGTAAGACGATGTGGAACTAATTAAAAAAAAGAAAATTCCTAGGGTAGAGTGAAATCACCTTAATCCAATTAGAACTCATTTGATTAGAACTGAATTTCAGGGGCGAGAGCAGTGGCTCAGCAGTTGCTCAGCAGTTATGGTGCTTGTCTGGCATGTGCAGGGACAAAGGTTCAAACCCCACCACGTACACAACAAAGAGTCGGAGCAACAAAAGTCACATGAAAAAATAAATAAAATTGGCCCTCCCTCCCTTCCCCCACCCCAGGCCCTCTTTTTAAAAAAAATAAAAAAAAAACACTTGAGTTTCAGTCTTGTGAGGGCTGGCCCATTTCCATTTGTCCTTACACATAAAGAACAAATATAGCTCTTCAGGAATTCCAAATGAATACATGCAATATTTAACAGAGCACTTCTCTTTATTGAAACCTGAATTCTACTTTTTGTTTTCCCTACCTGAAAGATTTCTAAAAATTCTGTTTAGCTTCTCTGCCACTGCCTGGGTAATGGCAATTGCCTCCAACAGAAACCAAGAGAAAGGCAGGACTGAGTATTGGGAGTTCCACCTCTCAATAGACTTAATTCTACAACTCTTAGCTCCTTCATTCATTACTGATTTCATATCTGTTATGCCTTCAAACAGACAAATTTGTATTTTAATCAGGGTTTTCTAGTTGTTTTCAGCAGAAAAGCTAGAGTGATATTAGCAAGCATGTCATAATCAAATTCAATAGTTCATGAAAATTATTCAGGGTATTAGATTTCAGGAAATCCAAAATACAATTCCCCAAGTTGGCCATGGTCAACTTTTCTGTTGATGGCGTTGACTAGTAGCCCACCCAGCCCCTATTCATACCTCTGCAAATAAACTGATCAGCCTCCATCATGCCAATATGAACTATAAATGGGTTGCTTCCTGGACAGCCCCCCAAGCTACCTCAGAGAATACAGTCTGTTGGTAGTAAAAGACGACTGAAACATCACTTGGGGGGCTGGAGTGGTGGCTTTGTGTTTAAGGCACTTGCCTTACATGCACAAGGAAACAGGTTGAAACCCCAGCAACACGTAACCAATGAAGTATTGGAGCAATGCAAGCCACATGAAAAACTAAATAAAACTTATTTTCTCTTTTTCTCTCTCTCACTGTCCCTCTCTCTAAAAAAGGAAAGAAAAGTCACTTGGGCAACATTGAATGACTCAGTGTGGTATCCTGAGAAACTTTATTCTATAGGAGTTGGAGTCCTATTAAATATTCAGTAAGCAGAGAAATTATAGAATTCTTAGGTAAAACTGGTGGTATTCTTGAGGAAGGATTGGACAGAGAAGAAAACAAAGACAAGTCCTGTATTTCTCATTCGACAGTCCTCATTACCTAATCAGTCAACAACCTTCATATCTTAAATATATCTTGAATTTCTTACTCTCTTCCCTAGGGTCTGCATAGAAACAGTGATTAGTGGCCAAACTGCCTAACCATTAAAAAGACATCATTGATGGAGTTCCTCCAGCAATTTCAAGGCATCAGGAGCTATGGAAACCATTTCTGACCAGGACTGCATTCACACAAATGGGAATATCAATATGAAGATGTCTGTCGAAAACCTGCTCAAACCATGTGGGGATAGAGGACATGGCTGTATGAAATCATCCTTCTGGAGTCTAGAAAGGACTGTGATCTGATGTCCTCTATGATTCCCATATAGGTCACAAACCCTTTACTATTCCCCCATACCTGGTCCTTTTGCACATGGCCACTTCCCTACCCACTTCTCTGCCATGTTATAACACAGTGAAGGAGCCTTTCACCAGAAGCCAAATAGATTTTTGAACTTTCAGCCTCCAAAATTATAAGCTGAAATTAAATAGCTAATACATCTCATGTAAGTACCATTTTGGTTGCTCTTAGCACCCAAGTGATGGGAGTAAAGAGATCCTCCTGAGTATACCAAGATTTGTGAGCCTGGTTACACTACTTTCTACAGAGATGACAAGCACTACTACTGTAATAATTTCTACCGTGTCCATTCTAATGCAGAGATCAGAACTGAGAATAGGTCCAGTATAAGGAGGCTTCTCTGTATATGCTGACTCCCTGCAGCATCTGAAGGGTCCAACATGATACCAAAAAAATAAGGAGAGTTCTGCATTCTGGGTTGAAGAGAAAAGAAAGCCACCCCCTACTGGCTAACTAACACCTAGAAATCTGACCAGGGTGACAAATTCTCTGAGAAAAAGGCTACCAATGGAATAAAATCATAAATCCTGGTTAGAATATCACATTCTGATAAGTACTGGAAAAAGTTTTAGATACTGTAGGCTGTCTGGTCAGACCTACTAAAATTTCCTTTTAAATAAAGCAAGTTGGGGGCTGGAGCAGTGGCTCAGCAGTTTCGGCGCTTGCCACACATTCGCAGGGACACAGGTTTGAGCCCTAGCACCACATACAGAATGAAGTGTCTTAGCAACAAAGGCCACACGAAAAACTAAAATTGATTCTCTCGCACTCTCACTGTCCCTCTTTTTTAAAAAAAAAAAGGGGGGGGAGGGTAAGTTGGATTAAGGTGGGGGAGGGGGTAAGAATTCCATTTATTCTTTTAGTTCTGATAAGATTCCAGAGTTTAGACAGTAGCTAATGGACTTTTGGGGCTGAACTAGACCAAACATATACTGGTTGAGTTGATCTTTCTTGGGAAAGAGAACTGTCTTTCACAGAAAATAACTCCAACCCCTAACTATCTCTTAGCTTCCTTAGAGGACTGACTGTGACTGGTAAAATGAGTCCTTTAAATTCCAAATAAGGGCTTTCACATACACTAGTCCATGCAGTGTCTGCTGCTCAGATTGCTACCTTAATAACCACCTCCAAACCCACCCCACTAGAAAATCTTCTGAGAGCATAACAGAAGCTGGGGATTTGACTTCAGGTTTTTCAAAGTGGAAAATGGAATTCCTAACAAGAACTTGAGTGCCCACATATAATCAGTGCCTCATAGCAAATAGTTACTTTGTAGATTTGGAATGAGTTAAGACAGAGATGATAGGAAGCTCTGTAAGTACAGGGAGCTATTCCCTGAGGTCCCTAAATCTGTTGAGTCTTCCAGGGTTCCATACCCTATCTGTTCTAATCGATAGCATGTGTTTTTTTGTTGTTGTGGTTTTGTTTTGTTTTTTAGTAAAAGTTTTATTTTGCAATATAGCTAGGCTGATCATGTGAACTAACATTTTTAACACTGGCTAGAACTCCTGTGGTAATTGCAGAAGATTAGCTAAAGTAAAGCTGAGTGGTCCCTAATGGATACAGATTTGACTGAAAAATTGACTAACCTCTACTCCCTTGGGAAAATTAGTTTGGAAGAAACAAGCTTTTACAGTTTTTAAAGATACTGCTTCAGTCTACTAATTACTTTAACTGCCATAATAAAAGTCTCACCTTTTTTAAGAACAAGAAACACTTCTAAGTCTTGCTTTGTTTATCATAGTGTCAACAAAACTTAAATATCTAGAAATAAGTTTAACAATGAACAAGACCAATACACTAAAACTTTAAAAAAAAAATCCCTGAGCAAAATTTAAAATTAAATTAGAACTTAAAAAACAAAAAGAAATACCTTGTTCTCTACATTGTTGAAATGTCAGTCTTCCCAAAATTTACCTACATATGCAATGAAAACTCAACTACAATTAACACACTGACTAAAATGTATACTCCTAGAATAATTAAAACAATTTTTAAAGAGAAAAAGAGAGAATTGGTTTTATTTATTTTTCCATCTGACCTTTGTTTTTCTGACATTTACTTGTGTATGTGGTGCTGGGGTTTGAACCAGGTCTTTGTGCATGCCAGGCAAGGGCTCCAACTACTGAGCCACCACTCCAGCCCCTAAAACAATCTTTTAACGGAGGGATTATATTCAGACCTAATTCATTACATATGCTCAGCTTTATAGTATAAAGTTACGCAAATGAAGACAATATGGTACTGGCATAAGATATACAAAGAAATAATACAGGCAGCACACTCATGGAGCCACACTTAGGGTCAAATGATTTTTTTGTTTGTTTTTTTAGACAAAATGCTCACTAAAGTAATTCAATGAAGAGGAAATATCCTTTCCAACAACCGAATATACATATAGAGAAAAATGAATCTCAATCCCTATCTTACCTCATGCATGAATTTGAGATAAATTACCAATCTAAACATACTAGCTGAAATTATAAAGCTTCACTGGGAATAGCCAAAGCAATCCTGAACAAAAAGAGCAATGCTAGAAGCATCACACCTGACTGCAAATTATACTACAGACATGTAGTAACAAAAAAGCATGGGACTAGCACAAAAACAGACATGCAGATCATAGGACCAGAACAAAAGACAAAGACACACAGGTGTATTATCTGATTACTGACAAAGATGACTAAAACATACAAAAGAGAAAAAACAGTCTTTTTAAGAAATGATGCTGGGCTGGAGCTGTGACTCATCAGTTACCATGCTTGCCTGGCATGAGCAAGGTTATGGGTTCAAACCCCAGCACCACATACACATCAAAGTGTCAGAGCAACAAAAGCCACGTGAAAAACTAAATAAAATTGATTCTCTCTCTCTCACTGTCCCCCTCTCTCTTTAATAAATTTAAAAAAGTGGTGCTGCAAAAACTAGACTCTCATATGTAGAAGAACGAAACTACACACATCTCTCTCAACACAAAGTAGATCAAAGACTTACATATAAGACCAGAAATTTTCAACTATTACAAGAAAGAATAGGAAAAAACACTTCAACATATAGGTGAGATTCCATCTCACTCCAAATAAAATGACGATCACCAAAAATGCAAAGAACAAGCCAAATAACAAGCCAGGAATGGTGACACATACGTATAATCCCAGCAAATTAGAAGGCTGAGGCAGAAGGATTTATAAGCTCAGGGCCAGAGTCAGACTTGGCAAGGCCTAAAGCAACTTAGGGAGACCCTTTCTCAAAATAAAAAACTAAAAGCCCTGGGGATGTAACTCAGTGTTTAAGCACACCTAGGTTCAATCCTCAGTACCTCCCCCCACAAAAAAAAGAATACAAATAACAATAAATTTTGGAAAGGATGGATTCTTATATACTATTGGTATATGAGAAATGTAATACTTTAGAGATATATGCACACCCATGTTTATCTCAGGATAATCCACAATAGCCAAGTTACAAAATTAGACTATGTATATGTCAACAGATGAATGGATAAAGAAAATGTGGTATTTATACACAATGGAGGTTTATTCACACATATAGTACAAAATCATTGATCTAAAGGAAAATGGAACTTGAAACTATAATTTTGAGCAGTTAAGTCAGATTCAGAAAATTTTGTTTTTTCATTAGAAAACTACAGAGAAAAAATGGGGAAAAAGTGGATGCGATGAAAATAGAAGGAATACTAGTAAGTAAAACTGATAAATTATTTTCATGTATATAATGATATGTCACAATGGAACCCACCATTCTGTATAATTAATATGTACCAATTAAAAAACCTGGAAAGCTTTTTTTGTGTGTGGGGGACTTAGGTAAATATCTTTGTGACCTGGGTATAAACAAGGATTTCTTAGATAAAACACATAAAAATACTACCCATTAGAAGAAAAGAAGTAATAGAGCTATATTATCAAAGGGCTGAAGAAGTGGTTCGGCGGTAGAGCGCTCTTGCCTGGCATGCACGAGGTCTCAGGTTCAATCCATACCATCATACATACAACTGAGTGGAGGAGAACCATACATATATATGCACTTCTACAAATATATAAACAACCCCTATAACTCAATAAAAATACAAACATTCCAATTTAGAAAAAAACTGAGCAAAAAACTTGAATGTACACTTCACAAAGGAAGATATTAGAATAAGCATGTGAAAACTCATCATACTAATATATAATACAAATCCACACAACAAAAACTAAAACAAGATCTTACTACACATGACTAGAATGGATAAAATTTTAAAAGATTAATAAAAATACTGATTGAGAACATGGAACTAGTAGAAATATAAGATGTACATGTGCCAGTTTCTTTTAAACATGCACATATCTTAACAGTGCTCCACTTTTATGCTTCAAATATACCTTTGTCTTATCCCTCAGCCTATGTAACTTATTTTTAAAATGGACAAGTTTCTTTCTCTTTCTCTCTCCATTCTCCTCTGTAATCTCCCTCTCCCTAATCTGGGGGAAACAGGATTACCTTTCAGTTATCTGTCCTTGAGCACAGAACCACCAGAGGAAGGAAGGAATTCAGACTTGGGGATAGCACCAGAAGATCTAAGAAATAACTATCTCTCAAATTAACAAGTGAATTACAACTCTGGGATGAGAACACCTGGAATTTAGCCTTTGTGACACTCTTTTAAAAAAATCCCTGTTCCCAGCAGCTCAGGAGGCTAGGACAAGAGGAACACAAATTCAAAGGCAGCCTCAGCAACCAGGCAAGGCCCTAAGCAATTTAGCAAGATGCAGTCTAAAAAAGCAAACGGGCCAGGGATGTGGCTCAGAGGTTATTAATAAATAAATAAATAAATCTATCTTATTTCAAGAAAAATTTTAAAAATAAATAAATTAAAAATCCCTGTTCCCCTTAATGGGCAGAATCACAGACTCTGCTAGGAGTCCCCTGTTCTCCTTTGCTAAGAAAGCAATAAAACTTCTTTTCTTTTTCTCAAAACCATGTCCTCATTATTAGATTAGCATCGGGGACAAGGAATGAGCTTTCAATAACATTATCATTTATTACACAAGTTTCACTCCTAGGTATTTATCCAAGAAAAGGAAAAACTACATAGTGAGAACTGAGAAATCTAGTAGTCCATTTTCAGAATATACTATTAATCTTCATATGATTCAATTGTACCCATTTCAATTAAAGCCCTTTCCTTTGCTTCCTCAATTTTATTTATTTATTTTTATTTTTTATTTTCCTTTTTTTCTGAGAAAGGGACAAGGAGAGAAAGCAAGAGAGACTCAATTTTATTTAGTTTATCATGAGCTTCTTGCTCAGACACTTCACTGTGTACTAGTTTGAACCCACATTTCCCGTGTACCAGGCAAGCGCCATAACTGCTGAGCCACCACTCTGGTCCCAACTGTCTCAATTTTAAAATTAGCCAATCAGCTCCTCCAATCAGAGTAAAGGGCAGGACTGCATCAGGTTAGAGATATAAGCAGGGAGTGCATGCCCAGATGAACACCAGATCCCCTTTGTGAGCAGACCCTTCTGCAGAAGTGCCTTGCCGACCCACTTCTGACCATATGTTTGATTCATTGTGGCATCTTGTTTTCTAACACATAGTTCCAAAAAAAATTGTAAAGAATATTCAAATATTCATATCATCTTTATTCCCAGTAGCAAAAAAAAAAAAAAAAACCCTAGAAATAATCACAAGGAAAAGAGATAAATGTGGTATATTGATAAAATGGTATACCACCCAGCAATAAAAAGAAAGTACATGGGGCTGGAGCAGTGGCTCAGCATTTACAGCGCTTGCCTAGCATGTGCAAAGATGTGGGTTCAAACCCCAGAACCACATAAAATTGTCTGAGCAATGAAAGCCACATGAAAAACTAAATAAAATTGATTCTCTCTTTTTTTCTAACTGTCCCTCTCTCTTTATTAAAAAGAAAGTAAGTGCATGCAATCACAAAGAGGAATCTCATAGACATTGTCCTAGTGAAAATAAAGCTGGACACAAAAGAGTACATAATGTTTAATTCCATTTATATAAAATCTTCAAAGAGCAAAAATTAACCTACAGTTAAAATTCAAAAAAATATTTGCCCCTCTGATGGAAGCTGTAGGGAACACACAGGGAAGGGAACTTCCGAGGGTGGCAGAAACATTCTATATCCTGTTAAGGGCAAATCCATTCATCAAAACTCATGGTACTCGGCTGGAGCAGTGGCTCAGCAGTTATGGCGCTTGCCTGGCATATGAAAGTATACAAGTTCAAACTCCAGCACCACGCACACAAAAAAAAGTCTCAGAGCAACAAAAGCCACATGAAAAACTAAATAAAAACTGATTCTCTCTCTCTCTCTCTCACTGTCCCTCTCTCTTAAAAAAAAAAAAGAAAAAAACTCACGGTATTGTACATATGCAACTAGTGTATAACAACATGAATTAAATTTACCTCAAAAGAAATAAAGAAAAAACAAAAATAGTTTTCATTTCTAATTAGATCTCTTCACTGATCAAAAGAAAAAATACAGGCATTTTTAAAAATAAATAACACCAAGTACTTTCAAAAAATTGAGAAAAAAGGAACACTCCCCAAATTGGATAATGAGCTAAGCATATTTTTAAAATGTGTAAGGAAATTATAAGACATATAAATTAAAGGCCAATCTCATGCATGTAAAAAAACTAAACAAGTATTAGCAAATCAAATCCCCAACTACATATTAAAAGGATATATCAAGAACCACAGGATTTATACAGTAATGAAATAAATAGATATATTTGAAAATTAACTATTATAATACCCTTATTAGCTAAATGTAGTAGTAAATCATATCAAAACAGAGATAAAGGTACTGGTAAAACTCCTGTTCATGATAAAAAGATGACAAAAAGCACTACACAGACTAGGACTAGAAGGAAGTAAAAGAGAGAGAGAGAGAGAGAGAGGAAATGTCATACTCAAGACCAAAATGCTGAACACCGTCCCCTTGTGAAATATATATTTGATCTTTCTCTTGTTTCAGGACACAGGACTCCTAAAATTCTTGGAATCTTCAGAGTACTAAGTGTTTTTTTGTATGCCAATAAACTGACTGATAACCGGCAGCCCCTGAAGTTAGCTTAGAATGAAGTCGGTCACCAGAAAGAATAAGGCAAGATTCAAGTTAAGTTGATCACTAATCATCAATTATTTCAACAATCCAGGCTAGATAATGAAGTCTCTACAAAAACCCAAAAGCAGAGTGGGATAGCTTCCAGACAGCTGAATACATGGAGGTAAATGCAGAAAGATGGCACCTCCAGAGAGGAACTCATGGAATCTTCATGACCCTTTCCCTTTCCCCCCTCACACACATTTCTTCATCTGTACCTTAGTAATATTCTCATAAACCAGGAAACATTAGTGTTAGCTTAAGTTTTGAGGGCCACTCTAGAAAATTCACTGAAACCCAGGAGGAGGTTATAGAAACCTTGATTTATAGCCAGTTGTTCAGAAGTTATAGAAATTCCAATATGCTACTTTCATCTGAAGTGGGGGACACTTGTTGGACGATGCCCGCAACCTGAGGGGTCTGTCAGAAACTTCAGGTAGACAGTGTTAAAGTGAATTAGAGGACACTCAATTGCTGTCCACTGCAAAACTGCTTGCTTATTGATGGGGAGAAATTTCCACACCTTTTGGGGTCATAAAAGTCATATGTGTTGATTGTTGCTGAGTGAGAATATACAAAAAAAAAAAAAAAATTGAGCTTATTTATTCCTATATACTCTGTATTTCCAAACCAGACAAGGATATCCATTTTCACCACCTAAACTCAACATTTTATTGAAGATCCTCTCAATTGCAATACTACATGAAAAAGACAAACAGATTGGAAACAAAGGAAAATATGCTGTCATTATTTGGAAATATGATTGAGAATATGGAAAATTCAATACATTTATGTAAAAGCTAGAATTAGTATGTTAATATATCAAAGTAAATAAATATCTGTTTTTTAAAAAATCAAATGTTTTTCTATCCTAGCAAAAAAGTTAGAAAATAGAATTCCAAAACTATCATTTACAAGCTTATCAGTGAACATCAGACTCATAAGTTTAATGAATCACAAACACAATTTCTATATGAAAGCTATTTAAAAATTAATAACATATATAGGGTCTCCTGATTTAAAACAAAATTCCCTTGCTAATAAAATTTTAAAAAGAGAATCTGTACAATAAAGGAAACTGAGAAACCACAAACAATAAAATTAACTTTGACCTACACTTCAAAGAACACAAACCAGGCCAGGCGCACTGGCACATGCCTACAATCTGAGGCAGGAGGATCACAAGTTCAAAGCCAGTCTCAGCAACTTAGCAAGACCCCGTATTAAAATAAAAAAATAATATAAAAAGGGCTTGGGATATGGCTCACTGGTTAAGTGCACCAGGGTTCAATTCCTGGTACTAAAATAAAACAAAAACATAAAATAATCAATACCAGGTGGATCACTGACCTAAATGTAAAACACTACTTTTTTTTTTGAAAGATTACAGGAAGAACTTTTAAAAAGATAATAGAAAAAATATGTTCATGACATTGAAGTTAGAAAAAAATTCCCAAAATTAGCACAAAAAACACTAATCATAAAGAAAAGTTAATTTAATTGAACCTCATTTAAACTAAGGATTTTTTGTTCAATACAAGATTTATAAGGAGAGGGGAAAGCCAAACCAATTTTTAATACACACACAATGTATATCCGAAGAAACCACTCATATCTAGAATACATCAGCAAGTCACATAATCCACTCACCTGGCTCCTGCCTCCTCAAGCCCAAAATGTGTGCTTGTTCAAAAAGGATATCCAAGTGATATGAACTGATATTAAAAAGTGACTTTAAGAGAAAGTGCAAAATGAAATCATCAAAAGAAAAAAAACCACTCACTTATCAAAACTTGGTTAAAAACAGAAAAGGAGCAAAGAAAATAGGTTTTGAAACAACTGGGAATTTCATATATTGCAGTTGGATTACAACTCAACAAGCACTTGGAAAATACTTGGCACTACCTACTGAAGTTACTCATGCCTACCTTGTAACCCAGCAACTCGGTTTCTAAGTTTATATCAAACATAAATGAGTACTTACATCTCACAAAGTGAAGTACAAGAATGGTTTTAATAGCATTATTCTCAATGGCCAACACCTACGAACATCTTGAATGCTCAACACTAGTATGAATAAATAACATATGTACATATGTACTCATTGAAATACTATATACCAATAAAAAGGATGAATCACATAAATATAATATGGTACAAAAGAAGCCAGAAACACAAGTGTAGTACATAATTCGATTTATATAAAAACTAAAACAACAGGCAACATATATCTATGATGATAGAGGTCAAAAAAAGATGATTAACAAGGAAATGCTTATTCAAATAGAGGGGCAAGAGCGTACCCTATTGCTGTAAACAGTCTATCTTAACCAACACAATGGTTACAAATTCATACAAATGGAATAATTCATCAAGCCATATATTTAAGTGAATTTTTAAAAAAATTTTTAAGTCCTCAAAATAAACATGTTTTGGACAAGTAAAGTGGATAATTTATCATCAGCATAAATGTACTAGAGAAATACTAAAGAGGACTTCTAGGTCAACAAGAAAATGATTTCAAAGTGAAGTATATGAATATGAACAAGCATGTGAATATGAACAACAAGAGAAAATTCTGTGGAAAAACCTGAATAAATAGGGACAGTGTAATATCTTTTGGGATTTTAAATACATGTAGAACTAAAATAATGATAATAACGATCAAAGAAAACTAGAAATCAGATGAATGGAAATGGGTAACATATAAATTGAAGAAAAATGGTGGTTACGTAAAATACTCCATTAACCTAAAGAAAAGGCAAGAAATGAGAGAAAAAAATAATAACAGAACAGACAAGATAAATCTCAACTGTCCAAATATGCTCCAATTAAAAAACAAAAGATTTTCCGGGATGGCGGCACATGCCTATAATCCAGGGACTTGGGAGGCTGAGACAGGAGGATCACATGTTCTCAGCAACTTAGCAAGACCCTCAGTAACTTAGTGAGACCCTGTCTCAAATTAAAAAATAAGGGACTGGAACGGTGGCTGGCTGGTTACAGCACTCGCCTGGCATGCATAAGTACACAAGTTCACATACACACTAAGCGTCACAGCAATGAAACCCATATGAAAAACTCAATAAAAAACTGATATTCTCCCCCCCCTTCTCTGTCCTTCTCTATTAAAAAAAATAAATTTTTAAAAAAATAAAAAGAGCTGGGGGATGTAGCGCAATGATAAAGCCACTGGGTCATATCCTCAGTACCAAAAAACAAAAACAAAAAAATTTTAAAGGACTAAAAATCAAAACATAACTATATTCTTTTTTTTTCTTTTTTTTTATTAGATAGATAGAGTTACAATTGAGGAGCAAACATTATCAAACCTACAAAAACAAATGTATATACACTTAGTTATCCAGGACTAATGCCATCCAGGGCTAATGGATGCCCAGCTTGGGGTCCCCATGTTGCTGTTTCCCCCAGAAGAACCCCTTAGTTAAATGGGTATCTCATAGAAGTGAGAGATCTCCTTCTGAGAAGATTCCCGCATATTCCCACCCTCCAGTCTCCTAGGTATTCTTCCTAAGCCCTCCCCCAACTCTGTCCCCCACCCTAAGCCTCCAAGTATCCTAGGGAGTCATCTCCCTATTTCATGGAGAATCAAACACCTTCAAGTTATTATTAGCTTTACCATCTAACATACTGCTTCCCGATGTATTCTAGCTTCCGCAGATGAGAGAAACCATTCAGCCCTTGAGTCTCTGAGATTGGGATATTTCACTTAGCATAACTCTTTCCATCTCCATCCATTTGAATTCAAGAGTCATAATATCATCTTCTCTAATGGCCGAGTAGTATTCCATTCTATGTATATGTGTGTGTGTGTGTGTATATATATATATATATTTTTTTTTTTTTTAAAGAGAGAGGGACAGTGAGAAAGACAGAAAAAGAGAGAAAAAACTTTATTTAGTTTTTCACATGGCCTTCGTTGCTCCAACACTCACATGTGTACGTGGTGTTGGGGTTCAAACCCGGGTCCTCATGCTTGCCAGGCAAGCGCCGAAACCCCTGAGCCACAGCTCAAGCCCCCCATTGTATATATTTACCAAAGTTTTTGTATCCACTTGTCCAGTGAGGGGCACCTAGGTTGATTCCATAATCTAACTATAGTAAATTGAGCTGCTATAAACATTGATGAAGCCACATCATTATAATATGCTGATTCTAACTCTTTTGGGAAAATACCCAACAGTGGGATAGCTGGGTCATAAGGTGGTTCCATCATTAAACTTTGAGGATTCTCCACACTGCTTTCCATAGTGGCTGAACCAGTTTGCAGTCCCACCAGCAGTGTGACAGTGTTCCTCTTTTCCCACAACCCCTCCAAGCATCTGTTGCTGCTCAAATTTTTCCTCCTTGCCACTCTAACAGGAGTGAGGTGGTATCTCATTCAAGTTTTGCATTTCCCTTACAGATAGATATATTTATGGGCTTTCTGGACTTCCTCTAGCAAGAAGTTTTCTTATAAGATCCATAGCCCATTTCTTGATTCGATTATTTGTGATTTTGGTGTTTACTTTCTTTAGTTCCTTCCATATTCTGGATATTAGCCCTCTGTCCGAGGTGTAGCAGGCAAAGGTTTTCTCCCATTCTGTAGGTTCTCTCTTGATGCTCTTGACTAGATCATTAGCTGTGCAAAAACTTTTTTGTTTAATTGCATCCCATTCATTTATTCTTGACTTTACTGCTTGAGCCATGGGAGTTTTGTTAAGAAAGTAGCTGCCGACTGCTATGTCCTATAGTGTTGACCCTACTTCTTATTCTAGTAAGTTTAAAGTTGTTGGCTTAATATCCAGGTCTTTGACCCTATTTGATTTAATTTTTGTGCAGGGCAAAAGATAAGGATCCAGCTTCAGTTGTCTACACATGGTTGTCCAATTTGACCGACAGCATTTCTTGAACAGGCTTTCTTTCTTCCACACTATGCTTTTGCGCCCTTTATCAAATAGTTAAGCATATGGGGGTTTCTCTGAGGATCTTCTATTCTGTTCCATTGGTCTTCAGTTCTGTTTTGATACCAGTACCATGCTGTTTTTGCTACTACAACTCTGTAGTATAATTTCAGGTCAGGGATTGAGATACCCCCTGCTTTTTCCTTCCTGTAGAGTAATGTTTTGGCTAGTCTGGGTCTTCTGTTATTCCATATAAACTTGAGAATTGCT
>PVKS010018261.1:0-20676 GCA_004027875.1 Aplodontia rufa
ACATAGTAAGAGTATAGCAAAGTTTATTATAAGAGAAAGAAGCGGAGAACACACCCTTGAGGGAGAGTGGGCCTCTCACAGAGGAGAGCCATGACTCACTTCTCAGTGTCCCCACTCTTACTGGGGTAGGTGGAGACGGTAGAAGATCCCTCCCAAGTGTCACTTGTGGGCTCTGCTGACACTCGCATTAGCCAGCAACCTAAGGGCAACGCTTGGGCATCTTGGCCTGAGTGACAGGTCCTAATTGGAACAGGCTTCAAGAATGTACTACAGTCTTGGGGTTGGGGATTTAGCTCAGTGGCAGAGCGCTTGCCTAACACGCACAAGGCCCTGAGTTTGGTCCTCAGCCCTAAAATTAAAAAAAAAAAAAAATGTACAGTCTTGATCATCCTGCTTTCCTAGTCTGGGGCTCTCTGGTTAGTGTTGTCTGTGTAGGGTCTTGCTTAAGATGTCTCAGCAATTTGTCCTCCCCTGAATGTACCCATCTTCCTCCTGTCCTAAGAGGAATCATTTCTAGGGCTTGGTACAGAACCCAGCTAATAATCCAGAGAGCACCTGCCAGAAGCTGCCTTCAGGGAACAGCCCAAGAGGAGTGCACACCAGCCGCTCTAGTGGCACTTACAGCATGTCAGCGGTCTAAACAATGACCAGCATCAGCAAATTCAAAGGTGAAGTTAGAGAACAATCTAAGCTCGTAAGGACAGCAAAGGTACACTGAGGCTTATGGATCAGGGCAAGGCAGAGGGCAGAGCAGTGCTGTTGGTGACCACAGGCGGAACCTGCTGTGGCTTAGCCTGAATGAGGTGCAGAGCAGAACTCCCTGCTCTGAGGATCCTGCAGTTTTCCCCCAGAGACTACTGAGGCCTGAAAGGAACTGTTGTCTACACAGGAAAATCACGAGTTCTTTGCTTTGCAATTCAAATAGAAAGGGTCATCCTGCACTGGGGATGTGGCTAAGTGGTAGAGCACTTGCCTGATGTGTGCACACCCTGGGTTCCATCCCCAGCACCACTGCACACCTGTAATCCAGTGATGTGGGAGGCGGAGGCGGGAGCATCACAAGTTCAAGGTTCACTTGGGCAACTAACAAGAGCCTGTCTCAAAACCAAAAGGCCTAGAGATATAGCTCAGAGTAGAGCATCCCAGATCAGTCCCAGTCTGAGGAGCACACTCATCCCTTGCAAAGACTCAGCCACCCTGGTCTCATAGTCCTGGCAGGTACTCTCTTACGGCACTTGTTAGGTGTGCCCGGGGCCAGCAGGCAGGGCTGATGCCAGCCTCTCCACTGCCCACCCCCCCAACACCACATGCCTTTAGTTGCTCTGACACTTAGTTGTGTACGTGGGTGCTAGGGTTTGAACCGGTGTACTTGCACATGCCAGGCAAGGGCTGTAACCACCGAGCCACCGCTCCAGCCCATTATTGCTCCTCCTATAGCTGTGGATCAGGACCCGGGGTAGAGGCCAGCAGGGACTGCTTGACTACTCCCCTTGGTCTGGAACCCTGGCAGGGTCCTAGAAAGATGAGGCCTGGACATGGCTTTTCCTCGCTGTCCGTGCAGCCTCTTGGGGCACAGAGGGAGGGTGGGAGAAGCTCCCCAACCTCAGGCTGAGGGTGGAGCCAGCTCTGCTGCCTATGTGTCACTTCCCTCCTAGTCTGTCAGTCAAAGAAGGCACAGCCCAGGTTCAAGGGTGCAGGCCTTAGTCTGGGTCTCAGGGGGGCTGCTACCTGCCATGCCCATCCCACGCAGTGTGCTCCTCCTCGCGCCTGGGGATCAGAGGCTCTGGCAAATTGACTTGTTCTCCTTCCCCTAAAGAGGTGCAGGCAGCACTCAGGTGCTAAGGGCACTTCCGTGCTGGGGGCTGGTCCCTGCTTACAGAGTGGTACCAGCCACTCCCCGCCCTTTGCTGGAGCCCCTTCCACCTCTGCAGGATTATGGCTTGGCTTAGAGCAAGCCCAGGTCCATGGCAAGGGTCAAGTATGATACAGAAACATGGGCTCCACAGCCAGACTGCAGATAGAATGCAGCCTGGGGGACACGCCCGCACTGCCCATCCTGTTCCAGCCAGGGGCAGGCCAGGCTTTTCTGTGGCTGTGTGTGTGTGTGGTCTGCAGGCGTTTGTCACCAAGGTAGAACTTTGACATGTGGCATGTAGTTACCCTTGACCTTGAAAGTGCATCTGGGGGTTGACCTTTGAAGGCAACCGGGTTTCCAGTGCTGTTCTGGTATGTGCCAAACTCCTGTCTGGCCCACTGGGGCTGGTTTTGCCAGGAGGAACCCATGACATAAGCGCCACACTGCTTCCTGGCCTTCCTCCCCCACCACCTCTCAGCAGCCCTGGGTCTTCCAGGGCTTCTCTCTCTTTTTTTTAAAAAGAGAGAGAGAATCACTTTTTATTTTTTCATCTAATTTTTGTTTCCCCAACACTTAGTTGTGTACATGGTGCTAGGGTTTGAACCTGGGTCCTTGTGCATGCCAGGCAGGCACTCCAACTGCTGAGCCACCACTGCACCCCCCAGGCCTCAACCTTAGTGCCACCTCCCCACTCTCATGATCTGAAATTAGCCTTGTCCTTCCTGCCCAGCTCCCCGCCTCAGTGCCAGAAAAGTTGGCTTCGTCTTTCCTACGCCAGGGATGCCCCAGCGCCTGTGTCCGTGGACCTGGAGGACGCAGTGAAGGAACCAGAGGTCCCCCCCTTTTCATGTCTGCGCAGGGAGTCCTGGGCTGGTACTTTTATGAGTGACATCTGTTTCCTCTGCTTCTCTGTTGGAATGATATAACCAGACACAGGGCCTGTGCTGGTGGGGTGGAGATAGTCACCTCAACTGCTGTGAGCTCACTGAGAGAGGACTTCACAGCCAGATGCAGAAGGTGGAGGAGGCAGTAGCTCCCTGCAGTGCCTCCGGAGGACCTGCAGGTTGCAGAGCCCAGCAGCAGCTTCGACCTCCTGTGGCTCTGAGACAAGGCGATAGTTACTTAGAGTACTGAGTGACTAACAAGGCCAGTGCTGACACCAGCTCCAGTGGTGACATGCCCACCTCCTCAAGATTCTGTGTACCCCAGGTCGATCCTACTGGGATTGAACAGGCCTGGAGCTGAGGTGCCAACAGGAAGCGGCCGCAGGGTGAGGAGTAGGCAGACCATGGTGTACCTCGCCAGGGTAGGACCAGGTGACCCCCTGCTTTGGAGGGGCCCTGAGAGTGTCTGGCAGCTGGAGCCACTAAGAGTGTGATGTCAGCATCAGGACAAGCGCTCACTATGGACAGAGTGTGGCACCAAGCCTGTGGCATAACCATATTCACACAGCCCCAGAGAGGGAAGCACAGAGCAGGAGAGGGCTGGCCTAGAGGGCAGGGCCCTGAGACCACAGGTGCAGCAGGGACAATTGAGAGCCCAGAAAAGGAAGCATCAGCAGTAGGGAGCAGCTCTGGCCCCACAAGCACAATGGCGTTGTTCAGCTGAGGGCGGCAGTTTGGGACAGCCAGGAGCTGGTCGGTGGACGGCATGGCCATGGAAGAGACTTCCTCTTGCCCTGTGGAGGGTGGCCCAGGAGATGTGAAGTTTAAGCCAAGCCTGCCTGAGAAATCCCGACCCTTGCATCCATCAGGGTCCAGCTCCCACCTGGGTTTCCTAACTTCATGGTCCAGGCATTAGGGGACAGCACTTGCCCAGGGGCAGAGATAAGAGGACAGTTGGAGCCGGGGGGAGCATCCTGCTGGTTGTCAGGGCTCCAGCTGCAGCTGACCAGCCAGAACCCTCTGCACAGGCTCAGAATGCACAAGAATGACAGGGCAGGGTGGGCGGGCGGGCGGCAGGGGCAGCAGACCTTGCCATTCCGGTGTTTCCAGAAGCACAGCCCCATTGCGGTGGGAGGCGGCCTGGCTGTGGATGCAGGAGCTGTCCAGCTGCCCGTGCAGCCCTTAACTCTGGATGGCCTCTGCCGCCTGCCTCCACTGAAGGCTCGGGTGGGCTGCCTGGCATTCAGCGTGGCCCGGAGAGCCTTTCCTTCCCAGGAAGCTGTGCCAGGACACTGAGCCCACCTCCCCCGTGGGTTTGCTCACCCTCTGCTCCGCCCAGCCCTGCATCGTGCCATGAGCTCTGCAGTCATCCCTGCATCCCCAGTTGCCCAAACTGCCCATCCTTCCTCTCGTCACCCCTCCCCCTCCTTCTCTGAGAAAAGTCCCTTCCTGCTTCCAGCCTGCCGGGGTCACCTTGGTCAGCGTCCATTCCAGCCCCAACGACCAGATGCTGTGGGCCCTGGACAGCAGGTGGAACGTGCACGTCCGAACTGGGATCACGGAGGAGATGCCCGTGGGGACCGACTGGGAGCATGTGCCAGGTAGGAGGAAGCCATCAGACATCCCCACCGTCCCTGTGCATGGCTATAGCCTGTGTTGCCGGGCAGGCCAGGCACTGCTGTCACTCAGGGCTGCTCTCTACCAGGCAGCCTGAGCTTTCCTACTCAGAGTTCTGTTTTGATGGTGTTCCACTGAGGCAGGTGACAGACAAGCTTCTATGAAGCACTCCCTTAGCCAGACACAGTAGTGCACACTGACAATCTACTCAGGAGGCTGAGGCACGAGGATGGCTAAGCTACTTAGCACGGCCCTGTCTCAAAATAAAAAGAGCTGGGGAGGGGGCCGGAGTGGTTGCTCAGTGGTCGGAGTGTGCAAGGACCGCGGAGCCACTGCTCCAGTCCTTTTTTTTTTTTTTTTTTTTTTTAAGAGAGGACAGTGAGAGAAAGACGGAGAGAAGCAATTTTTATTCAGTTTTTCATGTGACTTTCATTCCTCAGACACTTCATGTGGTGCTGGGGTTTGAACTCACATACTCTCACATGCCAGGCAAGCGCTATAACTGCCGAGCCACCATTCCAGCCCCGAGAATCTATTTTTATTGAGGTTTTTCACGTGGCTTTCGTTGCTCTGACACTTAGTTGTGTACATGGGTGCTGGGGTTTGAACCGGCGCACTCGTGCATGCTGGGCAAGCACCGCAACCTGTGAGCCACTGCTCCATCCAGCCCCACTCTCTTTAAAAAAAAGCCTGGGGATGTGGCTCAGGGCTGGGCACCCTGCACCAAAACAAACTGGTGCAGACGCACTCACTCCCAGCGAGCCTGGCCTTCTCACTGGCACTTGTGTAGCATGACAGCTCTTCCACCAGCCAGACCCTCTGTGCTTCGCTTCAGCTCTCTTGGCGTGGCTGGCCCCACAGTGGGACATCTTTTCCTTCTGTCCAGCACAGTGCAGGGCACCCTGTCACCAGAGGACCTGCTGGAGACAAGCGCAGCATCCAGAAAGAGCGGGGGGGGGGGGCTCCCGGGGGGGCTCCCCATCCCGCGCTGAGATGCTGAGCAGGGTGCCCGGTTTACCTGCAGGGCTGCAGGCCTGCCAGCTGGCACTCAGCACCAGGACCGTGTGGGCCCGCTGTCCAAATGGTGACCTCGCCCGCCGCTATGGCATCACAGACAAAAACCCTGCTGGGGACTACTGGAAGAAAATTCCTGGGAACGTGTCATGTTTCACAGGCAGGTGCTGGGGTGTGGTAGGCCTGGTGTCCCCTGGGATCCTCAGGGCTCCTGTGGGCCCTGTCAGGGGCTGCACTCCCAAAGCCAGGACTGAGGGTAGGACTACCAAGGGAGGGACCCAAACACATGAGCTGCCAGCCTCTGGGGCCAGGACAGGGTGTTGTATGCCCATTTTAAAGTTGAGAGAATGAGGCACCACTTGGGGAGTGGCTGGTCCAGGGCCCTGCAGCCAGAGCATGTCCAAATGCAGACCTGCACCCAGGTTGCCATTTGTCCCCAGGTATGGGGCATAACAGTCCTGTGCTTGGCTCTCATCCTTGCAGTAACCTCGTCAGATGAGCTGTGGGCAGTGGGCCCCCCTGGCTACCTCCTCCAGCGGCTGACTAAGACGTTTAGCTGCTCACATGGCACCCAGAAGAGCAGCCAGATGCCCACCTCCCACCCCGAGGACCTGGAGGACGAATGGGAGGTCATCTGAAGGAGTCCTAGGCAGCATTCAAGAGGGAGGAAGCAAGGTTCTTTGGTGGACACTGATGATTTCCAAGCCACTCACTCATCAACCCTCATCAACCCTGTCCAGTCACACCTGGTTAAGCTAGACTCCCCACACTTGCTTTCAACCATGTTTGTTTCCATCTCATTCCAGAACCCACAGGCTCAGCTGAGTGCCCGGAGCTGTTGTGGCGGCAGCAGTACCTTTGACCTCTTGCCAAGGTCACCTCCAAGCGGGGACAGTGGCTGCTGTCCAGTTGCATGCACAAGTTACCTGTGTACTGCAGTCAAGTTCTCAACAAATCCAGGTCCTGTTTGTGGGAGACGACATGGGGGACAGGATGAGTCTGAGCGAGGAGCCAGGGACACCTGTAGCCAGCACAGGCAGAAGGGTGCCCAGGACTGTGTCCATGTCCATAGTGCTAGGCTCAGTGCAGCTGCAGGTCAGTGCTCCAGCCTCTGGACGTGCCTGGTGACTGTCCTCACAGGGCCCTGCTTCCTTCCTGAGAGCAGGCTCCCGTACACGATCTGCTCCAGATGGGAACGCGGCCGTCCGTATGGAAGAGAGGGCTCTGGCTGGCTGGAAGGCACATGCGCACACAGGCACCACACCATACCTCCCGCTGCCCACACGGTGCGCTACAGGGAATACAGCTCAGCCAGACGATCCGGGCTGCCAGGTGCACACAGAGTCTGGAGGCCTGGCCCAGGAGGGTGCCAGTCGCATGCAGGGGAGCTGGGCCACAGTAGCTAGCTTAGAAATGTCCCTGGAGTGCTGTTTAATGCTGCTGGTGGACGTCCATCGTAAAGCCAGATGCGTCCTGAGAGAATGAATCTACTAGTTATTGCCTTTTTTGTTACATTATAAACCTGAATAAGATACCTCATTTCAGATCAAATGTTACAAATTTAGAAGAGAAATGTATCTTCTGAAGACAGCGGAAGGCCTTCTGGTCCTTCCTGAGGTTTATCCTGAGTCTGTCCGGTCTTGGCTGTGGCTGCAGCAGGCTGGCCATCCCATCCCCAGCATGCAGCGCAGGCCTAGTGCCCTCAGCAGCCACCTGGGTTGAACACCTGGACAGGCTGACACCAGTGCCTGCCACTGACAGTTGCCATGGCCTCATCCTGGTAGTCTTTGGGGTCTGTAGGCATCTGAGATTCAGGAGGAGGCTGCCCACACGTGTCTACCACGAGCCCCTGGAGGCACCTCCTAGCAGGGCTCCTGGTGGCTGTTTTCCTGGGCTGCCTCGCCCAAGCTGCAGCTGGAGCCTCACTGGCCAGGGGAAGGCCTGAGTCAGCTGCAAAAAGGGAGGCTTTTCAGGTCTCAGTGGGCACGAGATGCTGAAAGCCATTTCACTTTTATAGAGTCCTTTTTGTAAGAGTCTGGTGGCCACGGAAGCAGCCCCCGGTGGGCTGCTGCTCTTCTGCATATGTTGTGCCTTGCCGGCTCCTCCCGGATGGCAGCGCCCTCCTAAACCCGTGGGACCTTAGTGCAATTAAACCCAAGTCTAGTTGATACTTTTAAAACTACTTTTAGCTTCTGTGCTCTGTACAGTTTTCTTTCTGGTTTTAATTTTTAGTTGTGCTTTGAGATTGTGCAATAAACTAGACTTTTTCCAAACCTGGTCAGGTCTGATGCTTGGGCTGGGGTAAGGTGCCCTTCGCAGATGCTCCTGAGGGACTGTGGGAGACACTGCTGGCCCAGCCCCACTGCCATGAGGGTGCTGCTACCTGGCCTCGTGACCTGGTGTGTGTCAAAATGTGCGGTGTGTCCAGAAGTGTCACAGGTGGTGGCCACTCCAGAGCCACCACATGGTGGGGCTTGCCCTCACGGAGCCAGGGCAGGCTGTGTGACAGCCATATGCGGGGAGTGACCTACCAGGAGCCAACCTCTGAAAAAGACCACATCCAAGGTTGCAGGAAGCCACCTGCACAAGAAATGTCAGACCCGTGTCAAGAAACAACCAGGCTGGGGCTGGGGTGGCGGTTCAGTGGTGGGAGCGCTTGCCTGGCATGCTGAGGACCCGGGTTCAAACCCCAGTACACAACTGTTGGAGAAACAAAGGCCAGATGAAGAAGTAAAATCGATTTGCTCTTGCTCTTTCTTTCTCTCAAGAAAAGAATCAGGCTGTAGAGACATCAGAAAGGCTTGAATAAAGGGAGGTGCGTTTCATGTCCTGAAACGAGTAAACCTGGCGGGACACGGTCCTCAATAGAAGAGTGCGCCGGCCTAGCTCGTTTTCATTCAGGATCCCATGATCTCCAGATGTGCTGCGAGGGTCTCACAGCTCAGCTTTGCGTCCTCTTCCGTCCTCTCCGTTAGTTCTGAGACTCGGAGGTTAACTTGCTCACTGTCACGTCACCCAGGGAGCACTTGTATTTGAACTCAGCTGATTGATTGACGCCACTTCGCAAACAGGTGAGAAGTGCTAGAAGCAGGAGGGCTGCAGACTATCCAAGGGCCACCCCACCAGCAGTCCAGGTCCACAGAGTGCAGATGAGAACTCTGCAGACATGGGCCTCTGCTTCGGTTCTGGGAAACAACAGTAAGCGGGTTACGGAAATGGGGCTCTGGTTTCCAAAAGGCTTCTGAATAGAATGATGGGAAGGCCACAAAAGAAAACCCATGTACAGATTTGATTGCTTCAGAATTGAAATCTAAATCAAAAATCCTGTATCAGGCTCGGGATGTGGCTCAGTGGTGGAGCATTTGCTGGGCGGGTATGAGACCCTGTGTTCAATCCCCAGTGCCACAAACCCAACCAACCTATAAACCCCTCAAAAAATAAACCTATCCCTAACCCTGAAGCAGGAAGATCACAAGTTTTAGATCAACCTTGGCAATTCAGCAAGATTTACCAGGGGCAGTGCCACCTGCCTTTAATTCCACCAGTGTGGTGGTGCACACCTGTAATCCCAGGGACTCAGGAGGCTGAGGCAGGAGGACCACAGGTTCAAGGCCAGCCTCAGCAACTTAGCGTGGCCCTGTCTTAAAAAAGGGCTGGGGATGTGGCTCTGTGGTAGAGCACCCTTGGATTCAATCCCCAGTACGAAAACTAATCAAAACAGAGGGAAGTGGTTGCAGGTATGACACTTGAATTTTACCATGGGGCTTGTCCAGACCAGCAGGAGGCACGTGTAAGACACCAGCACACAGGAGAGAGAAGGGCATGTTGCAAAGATACCAGACGAAGGGGCCCCCAGTTGGCCAGCCTCGGCCTGAACACGTCACACCACCCACTTCTGGAAACCTGTGCTCAAGAGCATCCAAGTCGGGGATGTACAGCATGGTGTCATAACGGGGACACAGCCTGGGCTGAAAGGGCAAGGTGGCCTCATGAAGGCATGTGGTGTGCGGGGTGGCCCCACCTGAGTCTGTGACATTCCCTGGGTGTGAGTGCAGCTGTGGGTTTGGGAGGTTGAGAGGAGGGAGGAGGGAGGAGGGAGGAGGGTGGAAGGGGTGGAAGGGTGCTCCTGCCATCCAGCAGGGCTGAGACTTTCCATCATTCCAAGGGGCAAAGCAGGGAGGAAACAGGTTCCCTTTGGGGACAAGTTGCTACAGTGGTTGCTTGTAAGAATATACCTTGTTGTATCTTTTGAATTTTGAGCCATGCAAATGTATTATTTATTCAAAAACTAAAATGTGCATTTAAAAAATTCAATTGGTGGCTTGGCAGTTACAGCGCTTGCCTAGCATGCGCGAGTACGCAAGTTCAAACCCCAGCACCACGTACACAACGAAGTCTTGGAGCAACGAAAGCCACATGAAAAACTAAATAAAAAATTGTTTCTCTTTCTCACCGTCCCTCTCTTTATGAAAAAAAAATCAGTTATTGCTAACCTTAACTCTTTACTGTATCAGTACTAGTTGAGTCAAACATAACAATAAACACCAACTTTTTAAGAGTCTTATTTACCATTGGTGCACACCTGTAATCCCAGCTGCCTGACAGCCAAGGCAGGAAGATCAGAAGTTTAAGGTCAGCCTCGGCAATTTAGCAAAACTTGACAGGCATGGTGGCGCATGAGGCTTGGGAGGCTGAGGCAGAAGGATCACAAGTTCAAACCAGCCTCAGCAATTTAGCAAGGCCCTAAGCAACTTAGTGAGATCCTGTCTCAAAATAAAATATAAAAAGTGCTGGGGGTGTGGCTCAGTGGCTAAGTGTGCCTAGGTTCCATCCCTGGTACCAAAAATTAAAGAACTGGTGATGTAGCTTCATGGTAAAGCATCCTTGAGTTCAATCCCTAGCCAGCACCACAAAAATAAAAAATCCCAGAAGTCATACATGAAGATAAATCTGTCCACATAAAATTTAAAACTTTTGTACAGCCAAACTAACCACATCACTTTCAAAAGATGCTGGGTGCCATAACACAAACCTCTAATCTCAGCATCTGGGGAGGCTGAGGCAGGATTGCAAGTTCAAAGCCAGGCTCAGCAACTTAGTGAGACTTTGTCTCAAAAATGAAAAAGGGCTAGAGATGTGGTTCAGCAATCAAGTGTCCCTGGGTTCAAACCCTGGCACCGTCCCCCCCCCAAAAAAAAAGGAGAAAAAACATTGTACTAAGTATGTGTCAAGGGCTGGAGCTGTGGCTCAGCTATTTTGGCGCTTGCCTGGCACATGCAAGTACACATGTTCAAATCACCACATACACAGCAAAGTGTTGGAGCAGCAAAGGCCACATGAAAAACTAAAGTTGTCCCTCTCTAAAATGACTAAAAAAAAAAAAAAAAAACCAGTATGTGTCACAGGGCCAGCTAGCTCCTTTCATACAGAGAGCTTTGTTTTTGTACTACGAGCTTTGAACTCGGGCACTTGACCACTGAATTTTGATTTGTTATGTTTGAGTCTTAAGTTGGCCAGCTGGCTGTGAACTTTCCATTCCACCTTAGCCTCCTGAGTCATTGGGATTATAGGCACGTATCACTGCACCTGGCTTGGCCCCTGAGTTCTTAAAGGGCTGGGGTTTGGGGCTCTTGGGAACACTACTAGGCACCAGGTCATCGTCAGGGAGAGCAGTGACAATCATAAAATGTACCAGCAAACAAACGTGCTTTGCCACTGAGAATGAGACTTGTCCTGGGCCTTGGAGAAGAGCAGACCCCCTGGGTGCCAGGTGCCTGGCTGGCTCCGACCCAAGTCCTGCAAGCTTACTGTCAGGATGATAACGGTGGCTGGGAAGCACTAAGTTCCTCGCAGCCCTTCCCAGGGGCTGGAGGACTCAGGGTGTGGTAAGCCAAGCCCTGGGGCTCCCCTCTCTCTCCTGGCAGCAGGCACCAGATAACCAGAGCTCCCGCTTATCTGCTGGGACCACCTGAGGTTCTCTGCTCCACCAAGGTGGGGCTGAGCAAGCAGGTGGCTGAGCTGTGCCAGATCAGGCTCCACTTTGGACCTTGACCTCCTGCGACTTCCTGTGCCCCTGCCCCACCCACCCAAATCAGTGAAGGTGCCCGCCTTTCCATCCAAGGCACAGAGGTCAACTAGTCACTCAACAATGACGCAGCAGTCTCCACAACCACTGCTGTCCCTGAGCACCTAGACCTTGCCTGTCTTTCCCTGGCTGCGCCCTCCTGCCGTGGACCCCACACCTGCCTCTCCTCTCAGTTGCCCTAAGGGGCTCCATGGGGCACCCCCCCAAGCCAGGAGCTCAAAGGTCATCATCATTAAAGGGGAGGCACAGGGGCACCTAGCCCGGACAGGCCTGAGGCCAGAGCACAGCGCCAGGCTGGGGAGATGTGAAGGGAAGTCTGTGCCCACATAGCTGGGCAAATCTCTACGCAGAGCTGCGGGGCTGCACAGGAGCCCCTCAGTCTACGTCTCACGTCCTTCAAAGGAAAAGCCCCCCACCATGGAACCCTGATTTGAGAACCTAGAGCTTCCCAGAGGACCAGGGGAGCCTGACACCCCAAACATGGGGCTGGGGAGTGTGGGGGGTTCAGAGAGGCTGTTTAGTTGGTCCAGGACACACAGGAGGAAAGTGCAGACTGTCCAGTCTGGATCTGGGATCATATCTGGGAAAGATCTTCATTTTTCCTCCCCTCTCGACCCAAGGGCTGTGTACCCACCCACACCACCCTGGAATGCAGTACCACCCTTTTCATTGGTAGCTTAGAGATGTTCCAAAACCCCTTTTAGACAGATGGGAATATCTGAGTCCAGGGAAGAGGCCCTGTCCAAGGCCACCCCAAAAGTATCAGGCCCAAGTCCCTTGGCAAGATCCTGTGTTGTCCCCACCTCACTCCCGCAGCCCCACCCCTTGGGCTGCCCTGCCAGCCAGCTTGCTCCCCTCAAGAACACAGTGCAGGGGAGGCAGCGGCTGCCCCAGGCCAAGCTGGTCGTACACAGGCGACCCTCTAACCCTCCAGTGCACGCTGGCCCAGCAGGATTCCCCAGCCAGCAGCCCGGCCATCCTCCCTGATCTTGAGGCTCCTCAGGGTGTGGAGACAGCAAGAGGGCAATACATGCCTTCGGTTACTAAATGTCTTTCTTCATAAACCAGGCCTCCAGGCAAGGGCAAGAAGCCTGCCCCTGAGGTGACACACCCACCCCTCAGTCCTCCTGGGCACCATCAAGCGCCCTCAGGGATAGGACAGGAGGGTGGCACACCTAATCCCATGAGGGGGGAACCCAGCTGGGGGCCCCAGGAACTGGCACCTGCCAGGCATGGGTGAAGCCCAGGGTCAAATCCAGGCCTGCCTGAGCCAGCTGTCAGTGGGAGGTGTGGGGAGCCAGTGACTCCAGAGGGGAACTTGTGGCTAGCAAGGTGTTGGGGTACAAGGCTCAGCCTGGGTCATGCCTCTGCCCAGCTCCTGCCACAGTGGCCTGCCAGGCCCCACTGGAGAGTTCACAAGGCCCTAGCGCTGACACCAGGACATCCTGTCCCAGCTCCACAGGGCCTGTCCTCTTGGCCTCCAGGCCTCTGCACATTCCAGCCTCCTGCTTGGGCACCTTAGTCCCTGCCCCTGTGTGCCTGGCCAATTCTTGCTCAGCTCAGCTGCCACCCTCTTTGGGACACTCTCAGCTCCAGATCCAAGTGGGAGGCGGGTCCTCACCCGTTCTAGAGCTTGGCAAAGTTAAGTGCACTGCATGACCTAGCCCCAACTGGGCAGGAAAGTGGGGGGCTGAGCCCAGCTACACCAAGAAAACCATGACGCCTAGCCCTGGTACGAGACAGACAAAGCAGAGTCTGCTGTACAGAGATCGGTATATGTAAAGTGCGAAGTACAACTCTCTGAAAAACAGTTCCGTCCCCAAATCCAGACCCTGCTCCGGGTCTAGCCCTTGCCAGTGAGGTCCAAGGGCTGTAGGAAGGGCGGCAGCGGCAGCTCATCCAGGGCCTCTGGGAAGCGGCCGGGCGAGATGGCGGTGACCAGCACCTGCATGGCACGTGCAAAGAGAGAGGGCGGCGCCAGGCCCGCCAGCCACTGGAACTTGTCCTCCCCCAAGAGCCGCTGCCAGCGCGGTCGGTCGCCCAGCAGCTCGCGGCGGGCTGGGCCGGTGGCACCCACTGGGGTGTACAAAGCCAGCAGGTCAAGCAGCAGCAGGCGGCGCTGGCGTGGCTCCCCAGACACACTGGTGGCAGAAGAGGCAGCCCCAGCGGCAGGGACCGAACCTGCATCGCGGCCCAACTGGCGCAGCAGCAGCTCGAGCGGCGTGAGGCCGCCACCGTCGCGCAGGCCGGGCGAGGCGCCGTGGCCCAGCAGCAGGAAGAGGCACTCAGGGCGCGCGAGCTCACAGGCCACGTGCAGCGACGTGCCGCCACCCTCCACGCGGCTGCAGCCGCGGCGGTCCAGCAGGCGCGCGCGCTCCTCGGCCGGGAAGTCACGCACGGTGCGCAGGATGCGGCGCAGGATGCCCACGCGGTTGTAGCGCACCGCCAGCGGCACGTGGGGCCCGGGCGCCGCACAGCAGCGGAAGCCGGCGCTGGGCGGCGCGAGTGCGCGCCGCGGGAAGGTGGCCAGCAGGTAGTGTGCGTAGGCCTGGTGGTCGTGCACCAGTGCGTAAAGCAGCGCCTCCGAAGGCGAGTAGGCCGCGGCGCGCCCGCGCTCGTCCCAGTGGAAGGCCTCGCTGGCGCGCATGTCCTCCAGCAGCCACACCGGCAGCAGGTCGCGCACCGCCTGGTAGAAGGCAAAAGACGACTTCCGGCACTGCTTCTGGGCGCGCGAGCGCGCTGCGCCAGCACCTTCGGGCCCGCCGTCTGCGCCGCCCCCGCGCCTCGCGTCCCAGGGCATGCTGGCAGCCTCAGGGCATGGGCCCAACGACAGACCAACCTGCAGACAACGGGGGCGGTGAGGGGCGGCACAGCTCCATCGTGGCCCCCTGACCTGCGTGGTCCCATCTGCCGCTGTGGCCCCAGCTTTCCATCGGGCCCCTCCGCCTACCTGCCTCTGGCCCCCTTCTACGCTCTCTCCAAGGCCCAGAACCACAGCCTGCTTCCTTGATCTGGCAGCACTTGGTCTTCCTCCCTGAAAACGGCTGCTTTCCCGCGTCCTGCTAGAGAAATCCTAACCTGGCTGTGCCTTCACAGTCCCCTTCCCCTCTCCAGCCCAGGGACCCACTGGAAGAGCTCTGCTCCCACCTGGGGCAGGGCCATCCAACCCCAAATAAAAAGCCAGGTAATGGACAAGAAAACGCAGGCCCGTATTACCCTGAGCCACCTCCATTTTCCAGCCCTAACTCCCTAAATACAACCCCACCTCAGCCCTGATCCTGCCCTCTGACCCTCCCGGGCTCCTCGGGGCCCCTGGAGCCTCTTCCCAGGCTGGTCAGACCTACCTGGTTCCTGCCCGGCGATCACCCGGTTCCGTGAATGCTCACCTTCACTCAAGGACCCTCGGCTTCCTCATCTGTAAGAGAGGGGGTGGACTGCGGCAGCTGTGGCTGGCTGGTGGGGGAGTGGCTCCAGCCCCACAGCGCCCCAGCTCCTGGGAGGAGGCAGAGGCTGGAGTCACCTAGAGGCTGGAGTGCACAGCACCCCAGTGGCCTCCAGGTCGGCTGCCCTCTAGATCTTCACACATGATGCTGGTACGGCCACCCATTTACCAGCAGGGGACAAGCTTGTCCAAGGTCAGTCACCGAGTCAAGGTAGAGGTAGGACCAGAACGCAGGTCTCCAACGTTCCATTTTGGGCTCATTCCAGACATGGTGAGGACCCAGCCTGAACGGTGACTCTGCCTTCTGAGCCCTGGCCTTCGGGCAAGGGTAAGCCCTGGGTCAGGAGGGGCCTGGGGCAGCGCACTGGCCACGTCCACACACACTGGGTCACGACCACTCGCAGCCACTGGGCTAGAGTGGGTGGCACGGTGGGCTGGGCTGCGGACAGACGCCCTCTGGGGCGACACCGTCACTGCAGCGCCCTCCCGGAGCCAGGGCCTCTGCGCCCCAGGTGCACAGTGTGGGCACGCGTGGGGCGCGGAGTGGGTTACGTAAACTTCGGCCGCCCCACGTCACTGGACAGTCACAGCCGCGGCTCCGTGCAGTGTTGGGCCCCGGGACAGCGCAGAGCGCCGGGCCGCCAGCCAGCTCTTCCCCGCCCCTCCCCGCGGACACGGCGGCGACGGGACGCCGGGGCAAGCCGGGTGGCCGCGCACGGAAGGCTGCACCCGCGTGCGGCGCAGAGTGAGGGGCGGAGCCCTGGGCGGGGTGCGGGCCGAGGTAGGACTCACCGCGGGGGTGGCGGGCCCGGCGTCCGTGTCGCCGCTGCGGGCCGGAGCGTCGCCGTTCCCACGCGGCGAGCAGGCAGAGGTCCCAGCACGGACCGCACGGGGGACCCGCCGCCGCCCGCCGCAGTAACAGCCGCGCTCCGAGCCGCCGCGGTCGGGTCGCTGGGCGGCGGTGCCGGCGCCGGCGACAAGCGGGCGGCGGGCGGCGGGCGGCGCAGTGCGGCCCCGGCCGGCAGGACCGCGGGACGGTCCGCCGCCGCCATTGGCCCTCACTGCCCGCCCCCGCCGCCGCCCATTGGCAGCCGCGCTGCACCATTGTTACGTCACGGACAGGTGGGCGGGGCGCAGGGCTGCACCGGCGGAAAACTTCGGAGAAACTTGAGGGCGCCGGGGGCGGGCGGGGCTCCCGGATCCTGCACTCGCGTCCGCCGCTTGCGGCGCTGCTAGTGTCACTAAGGGTCCTGCTGCAGGACCCCTTTGACCCGCCTCTCGCTGACCTTGGGGAAGACCCCCACCGGCTGAGATCCGTCTGGAGGAGGGTTAGGGGTGGGCTCTGTGCGTCCAGGCTGATCTCCCAGAGTCGGTCCGAGGAGTATGGCGGGAGATTTTGTGCACCTCCGTGTGCCCACCTTTGAGTTCACTTCATCTGCACAACCACCGTCAGCGGTGGACCTTATGACCCCCACCCAATTCCCGCCAAACATTCCCTGCTCAGAGGGAGGTGGCCTGCTAGAACGGAGAGCCAAGTTCCTGGGACACTTGTGACTTGGGAAGGCCACACAGCTTTCCCACAAGGGGCCTGGGGTTAGGGGTAATAGATTTTGGGGCTCAGGAGCCTGTGTTCCATTCCATAAACACTAATTTATGCCTTCATACCCCAGCAGTTAGGAATTCTAGACCCTTTTTTTTAACAATGCTTTAAACCAGATTGAAACCTGGGTCTCTACCACTAAGCTACACCAGCATCCCCAGCCCTTTCTACTTTTTTTCTTTCTTTTTTAAAGAGAGAGGGACAACGAGAGAGAAACAGTTTTTATTTAGTTTTTCATGTGGCTTTCGTTGCTCTGAGACTTCATTGTGTAAGTGGTGCTGGGGTTTGAACTCGTGTAGTTGCACGTGCTGGGCAAGCGCCAGAACCTCTGAGCCACCACTCCAGCTTCCCTATTTACTTTTTATTTTTTTTCTTTTTTCAGGGCTGAGGACTGAACTCGGGGCCTTGCGCTGCTAGGCAAGCACTCTGCCACTGAGCTAAATCCCCAACCCCTTACTTTTTATTTTAAGACAGGGTGTTGCTAAGTTGCCCAGGCTGGCTGAGAGCTTGCAGTCCTCCTACCTCAGCCTCTGAAATCCCCGGCAATACAGGCGTGTGCCACCACAACCAGCCATTTCCAGAAACTGACAGTCCCACATCCCTTGCACTGGCACTTCCAGATCCTCAACCCAGCAACTTCTCATCCAGGAACAAGGCTGCTGCCTCCACCCTGACACTTCCTCCAGCCTCTGCCATGGGGAGAGAGGTCCAGCCTCCAGGGCAAACCTGAGCACACAACACTGCCCTGGCTCCTCTGTGCCACCCCAGCAAGTCAGGGCAGGACTTGGGGGCCTGTCTGGGCAGAATCTCCTCTGAGCAGACCCAAGCAGGCCCCAGCCATAGCACCATGCATTCCCACTCTCCCACACATGTGAACACACCCAGCAAACACATGGGCTCCTCCTGTGGCACTGTGCCCTGGGAGGCAGACAAGACTCGGAGGCCATAGAGAGGACAGCCCAGACCACCCCCAGGCTGCCATATATATGTGTAGGCACAAAGGTGCCTGCTGAGAGCTAGCAGCACTGCCCCCCTTCCGTGCAGTGGGACCCTGCAGACCATACCATCTTGGGACCCATGGCAGCCACCTGGTCTTCAGGGTGGGGTGGGAGCTGTTGAGAGCACTGAGCTAGGAATCTGAGCCCAGCTTTTGCCCAGCTTTCAACATCCACTCTACCACTGAGCCACAATCTCAGCCCTGCTTTAAATTTTGTGACAGAATCTCAGTATGTTGCCAAGATTGTCCTTGAACTTGCAATCCTCCTGCCTCAGCCTCCGGAATCACTGAGATTATAGATTTGTGTCTCTGTGTCTCCTCCTGAGGCCTCAGTTTCCCTAAGGATACTCCCAACTTCCCCTGTTCTGAAGGTCTCTGAGAATGATTCAGGGAGAGCAAAGAAAATAACATTTGGGAACCCCTAGGCCCTTCAGGACATCCTAGGGAGGTGATCCCCAGGCAGGGTGCCTGAGGCTCAAGACTCCTGTGCCCTTGCCCCCATTCTGCTGTCCCAGGGCTTGAAGTGAGACACAGCTGTCTCATGGCTACTTGTGGATGAAGGCAAAAGGTCATGGGTTGTGGAAACCAGGACGCGCACTTGGCTCCCTGCACCTCATTCTCTTCCAACGCTCCCTCTTGCTCAGGTTCCCAGAGGCCTCTTTCTAAAGGCCAAGTCTCACCCTGTTGCTCTATGGCCTCAGAAACATCAGACAGATGGGGACTAGCCAGAGATACCAGATGGGGCAAGGGGAAGGCACCCAGCGGGCACTGCACTGGTAAAGCAAAGGCCTGGAGATGGGGAGAGGGGCTGCAGAGGCCCTTAGGCAGGGGCTGGATCCCCTGGGGCTTCGTCTGCTAGGGCATGGAGCTTGCATTTAGCCTGAAGACCTAGTGGAGGAGGGGATGTATTGGTTTATTTAATTATTGAATTCATTCAGGCATACGCACACAAATTATTTTTTTTAAAGAGAAACGAAAGAGATAATCAATTTTCTTTAGTTTTTCATGTGACTTTCGCTGCTCTAACACTTCATTGTGTATGTGGTACTGGGGTTCAAACCCACATATCTGCGCATGCCAGGCAAGTGCTGTAACCACCCAGCCACTGTTCCAGCCCCCACACAAATCATGTTGAATGCCTGGGAGCTCATGATCCCAGTAAGAAATAGATGGCAGGGCTTGAGCGCTGGCTAAGCAGTGGGAGCGCTTGCCTGGCATGCAGGAGACAGACCTGGGTTCGAACCCCAGCACCACATACATAACTGAGTGTTGGAGAAATAAAGTCCAGATGAAAAAAAAAATTGATTCTGTCTCTCTCCCTCCCTCCCTCTCTCTTTAAAAAAAAGAAAAAGAAAAAGCATGGGGATAAATGTGAGGCCCTGTGTACCTGCTCCTCCCCTGCCATGAAGCCGCATTCGAGTCTGCATGGGTCTTTGTCATGGCCACGGGGTGGCCGACACTGTAACTCTGTCCATCATGGTGCCACACACCCCTTAACCTCAGCAGCTTCCTCCCAAGATCATTTTCTTTTTTTTAAGAGACAGAGAGAATCAAGTTTGTTTAGCTTCTCATATGGCTTTCTTTGCTCCAAAGCTTCATTGTGGGTGCACATGGTGCTGGGGTTCAAACCCGTGTCCTCGTGCATGCCAGACAAGTTCTCCAATCACTGAGCCACTGCTCCAGCCCCCAAGGTCACTTCTATGGCTTACACATGTCCCCAGGGTTCACGCACTGGAAACTGAATCCCCAAATGCAACCGCGTTGTGAGACAGGGCCTTTAAGAGGTGGTGAGGCCAAGAGGGCGGTGCTGACCCCAGGAAAGTATCAAAGCCCTTGTCTTGGCGAGGGCTCCCAATAGGAGGAGGAGTTCTGTTCCCTTCTCTCCCCCTCTTTCCAGAACTGTAAGGAATAAATCTGTGCCTTTGCAACAGCTGCTGTGTTAAGGCAGCAGAAAGTGAACTGGGAGCATCAGCTTTCCATCCGTCCTCAGGACGCCTGCCTGCTGCTGAGGCCTGGTCGGCTGGGAGAGCACTGCCCTGAATATCCCTGCACACACCTGCTGGGGGCGTGGCCGGGTGAGCCACCTGCCCCAGCGCAGCCTCACAGCTCCCGTTGCTGCTGCCTTCCAGGCTGCCCAGGGTCAGCGTGGGCAGCTAAGGGGCAGACTGCTAAGGGAGGCTGGGTGGCCTCGGGTGTGAGAGGTAGCTGGGGCAGGGGTGTGGGTACAGGATGACTCCCAAAGAGGCTGTGGAGGCCCCAAGGTTGAGGCAGGGAGGGGGCATGTGTGGACAGTCTTGTCACCTGGGGATAGGATTTGACTTTTTACCCTTCTCTGCTCCTCCTGGGACCTGGCCCAAGACACCCTCCTTTCCTTGGCCCTCCCTCCAGGAGAGCTCATCCCTCCAGGGCAAAGGTCTGCATGTGCACACACAGGGAGGCTGCTCTGGGAGATCAGAGTGGTGGGCAGGGGTCCAAATGCAGGAAATACAGGACCTTGCCCCTGCAGGCTCTGGGCACAAGAGCCCTGGGGCTGGCGCAGGCTTTCTCAGCTCTTTCTGGGCTGCTGAGAGCCAATGGCAGGCAGGGGAGGTGGAAGTCTCTACTGCCATAGGGAAAGGGCAGCATGGGGTCCTCAGAGAGAGGCACTGTGTTCCGCACTGGTTCTGCCCATCTGGTGTGGGTGGGAAAGGACAGGGGTTGAGGGTGCCCCAGGTTCCAGGGTGAGAAGGACCCAAGGCAGAGGAGAAGTCCTGCTGTGAACAGCGGGGGCAGTGGGGAGAAGGAGAATTGAGGGCTCAGAGGCCTGAGACTGGCAGAAACCAGCGGAGGTCAAAAAGCCACGGGGTTCCTAGGTGAAGGTGACCTAAGGAAGAGGGTGTGGACAGCTGGGACCAGTGCCACCACCCAGCCAGGAAGAAAGATTTGTAACGTGTAGATCACAGTGTCCTTCGCTGAAAGTCATGGAGTGGAGGGAGAAGCCAATTTGGAGAGGGTACGGGACAGGCGGGATTGGGCAGAGGAAGGGGTGAGAGCTGGAGGCAAGTGGCATAAAAGAGTGGAAGTGAAAGGTGTGGGGCGCTGTATTGCCCCCCGGGGGCCGATCAGGACGGGGGTGAGTGCCGACGGCTGGAACCCGGGTCCCCCCTCGTCCGGGGACCCCTTCCCTCCCAGCCGGGGAAACA